>JAIWQS010000026.1:0-146307 GCA_029891385.1 Erythroxylum novogranatense
TTCCTTGAGATAACTTGTAGTCCCATATCTCTAGTTTAATTTGTAATAAGAATCAGATCAATCGGATCTCCACAGATCAAGAATTTCTCTTAAGGTGAACCATGTTCAGAAAATTATCTAACTCACTTTGATTAAATAAAATTCTTTCAATTTAATCTAAAAATCCCTAAATTTTCCATAGATAGATATAAGTTTCTTAAGAATCCAATGCTTTAAAAACTAAGTCAATCGGATGTCGGACGAAAAAGATATAAGTAAAAGAGTGAGAGAGGGTCGGATTAGGTTGGGCAAAACAAAGGTCGGTCGGGCAGAACAAAGGTCGCTTGGCCAAAACAATGGTCAGTCGGTGAAAACAAGGGTCGGTCGGCCAAAACAAAGGTCGGTCGGCCAAAACAAAGGTCGGTAGGCTAAAACAAGGATCGCTCGGCCAAAACAAGGATCGCTCGGCCAAAACAAAGGTCGGTCGGCCAAAACAAGGGTTGTTCGGCCAAAACAAAGGTCGCTCATCCAAAACAAAGATCGGTCGACCAAAACAAAGGTCGCTTGGCTAAAACAAAGGTCGGTTGGCCAAAACAAGGGATCGTTCTAAAATGCATACTAACTTTAAAGAATTCATAACTTTTTACACAGAAGTCTAAAATTCACAAGCTTGGTATCAAAAGAAAGCTGAAAGGAAGCTTTACAACTTCCATGAAGAATGGAAAAATCATTTCCGTCTCTAAAGGGGTAAAAATCCCAATCAAAGTCACTGCCCCTACTTGTCATCCCAAAATAGTAACTCAACTTCTAAAATTTCTATCTTTCAACTCCAAGGTCCAAACATGTCATATTTTATATAAATACAAAGATCAGAATGCAATCTAAAACTTTCATGAAGGACAAAAAAATCAATTTGACCTCTAAGGGAGTCAATTTACCAATCAAAGTTTCTGTCCACTAATGATCATGCCAAACAGTAATAGCAACTTGTAAAAATCATAACTTCCTATTTCATAGCCCAAAATTTCCATACTTTACATCAATGTAAAGATCAAAACATAATCAAAAACTTCTATGAAGAACTTAAAAGCAATTTCAATCTCTAATTAGGTCAAATTTTCAATCAAAGTTTCAGCCCTGAAATTTGTCATCCTATACCACATGCAAACTTCATAATTTCATATCTTCCAATTCTCACATTCACAAATAACATATGATACATCATTGAAAAGCTAGGAAAATATTATATGACT
Source organism: Erythroxylum novogranatense (assembly GCA_029891385.1). NCBI lineage: Eukaryota > Viridiplantae > Streptophyta > Magnoliopsida > Malpighiales > Erythroxylaceae > Erythroxylum > Erythroxylum novogranatense. The sequence continues at coordinate 1,233 of JAIWQS010000026.1, forward strand.
TTCATGTAGACCACTTAAATCAATTCAAAACATATCGGTTGTTGGATCTGTTTTGAATGACATCGAGACGTAAAAGCATGGTGCTTGATCGTGGTGGGCCTCCCAACCTTATCAACATGCACTCGAGCAAATTTCTAAATGATTCAATCGTAAGATTTGAAACATAAACATGCAGGCCTCATTAATATCCAAAGATGAGTTTTACAAAACTTTAATAACATTTCAAACCAAATTACAAACTTTGAGTTCAAGTGTCAAAAGTACAAAATACACTTGAACTAATCAAACTCGAAATGAAACTAAAGCCTTGTCTTCCAAAAGTACATCTTGAAAATACTTAAACATAACAAAATGGAGTGTAGCCATGACCCTTGACTTACTTGGTCTCTGCTCGTCACACTGAATGGGGAGAGTAAAGGGGGTGAGCTATAAAGCTCGTGGGGGCACATTTATAATATAGAAATAAGCAAAACTATTCAAACGATAACTCATTGCCGTGATATACTTTGAAATCATAGTAATTGAGCATATGCGAATTGTCATCTCAAAAATGCTTGATTGTAACAGTTCATGAGTAAAATTCCAAATTTGAATCGTGAAACATGATAACAATCATATACACATAAGCATAGCATAATGGTTTGGGTTAGTCCGGGTTCATGACGTCTATACATTCCCATCAAATGGTCCTGTGCAGCGTAGTTTCTAAGGGAGTCCTTGTGGGATCCTGTGCCACTTGGCAGGTGGTGAAGCCTTTTCATGGTCAATGTGCGTGAAAGTTCTTGGGACATACCATGAAACCCACATATCATGCGTGATTCAAAGTCTTGTAAACTTGATTGCCAAAGCGGCACTTGTTTAAAATTCACTTTTCTTATCTTTTGAAAATCATGATTTCATGTGCATGTATTCTTTAAAGGAAAACACCCTTTTTGAAGTCTTTTCAAAAAGAATCGTGAATGCAAATCATATAGCAGCATATAATAATTTCACAATAGCAATTAAAGCAAACATATATGATGAAATTTCAAATTATTCAACTTTTCTTGATTTGAACAAAACAATGAGTGACTTATTTACTCTATTATAAATATGAACTCACCTTGAATTCCTTGCTTGTACTTGCTCAGGAATGAGTTTCCTCTTGATCCTCTTGCTCCTCTTACCTCACTTGAGTTCTTTAAATAAAAACCAAAATTTCATTCAATAACTCATGCTGAAACAATAATTCTATTCTTAACTTCCGTTCAAAAATTTCATATCCTTAGAGACCGATTCAGAACTTCACTTCTTCAAAAACCTCGTAGATCTATGTTTCTAGTTTACAACGCATCAAAAATCACCTCAATCGGACTTCTATAGCAAAAGATATGCCCAAATCATCAAAATCTAACTTTCTTTGGCGGGGCTCGCCCGCGGCGAAAGTGCGCTTCGCCACGACGTCTGACCCGCTCCTCGTCATGACGTGCACAAGCGTGCATCGCGACGTGCACAATTATGTGCGTCGCGACGTGCACACCTTCCACGCGCGTCATGGCGTGTTTCATGAGCACGTCGTGGCGTGTGAGTCTGAAACGTCTCCGAATATGATTTTTCCAGCATTTTCAACATCAATCCTTCCCATAATGCAAATGCAACACACCTAAACTTAAGATCAGGCCTTATACTTCAGTTCTAAACTCATTCTAACACAAAATCATCATCAAGACACAACAAGATCATCAACCCAATGGATTTCCATAAATTTTTCCGAAAATCCTAAAACCATTGATTCTAAACTCATGCAACTCTAATCTAGGGTTTAATCCATCTCAAACAAGAAGAAACAAGCTTATACTTACTAGAGAATGCTTCAAATATGTCGGAAATTCTTTAGAAATCAAAATCCTCTTTTCTTCTCCTTCTTCCTCTTCCACGACACTCCCTCTCTATTCTTCACTTTCCTTCTTTCTTTCCTCTTTTCCTTAAGCTTAAATGAAAACAAAATGATTACTATGCCCCTCCTTGCAAAGCCTAAATCTAACCAACTTAAGTGAACTTCCTATAATGCCCTCATAAAGTTTTACCCCTTTCATAAACACTTATTCCACACTAATCCCAAGTTAATCTTAATTTTTCACTACTACTCCCAATAAAATCAAACTATGCAATAAATCATACAATCAACACAGTTCATGCTTAATAACAGCAATAAAAACAATTTGGGGCCCAACATCAGTCCAGAAATCGCCTTAAAATACAACATACATAATCCTCCACTTAAGAGCATTTTCAAAAACAAAGTAAAATGCACTTAAATTCGAATGGTCATAACTTTCAATTCCAATATCGAAAAATATCATACTTTATGGCGATAGAAATCTTTCAACAGAAGCTACAAGTTTCATGAAGATCATTTTATCAAATTCTACCTAAATCATCCCAGAGAAATTCACAAAGTTTCAGCCCAAAAAGTTAACTCTTCATCTCCAAAAAATCAACTTTCATAATTCAACAAATTCTCACACTTTCACTCTTTATTTCTTGATTTTCAACTTCCATTTCAATCAAATCATTCACTTTAACTTTCATAACCCATACAAATCTACTCAAATGTCAAAGTCATCAAAACCAATCAATTCTTTTCTCATCAATTTTCTTAAAGCACAATAACATCTATAACACAATACATATACAAAATACTCATTTCATACATTTAATATTTCTAAATTTCACTAAAAGATCGAGGTCCAACACCGCTAGTGGCACGGAGCTCCTTCATGGACTCCATAAGTTCACGCCATGAGACCATTAAATGGGATTGTGATAGTGCGATTCATTCACTGCTACATAGAACCTTTAGGGAAAATGTGTAATCGTTCTATTTTGGATCCACAGAACCATTTTTGATGTGCCTATGTTCTCATGACATGTTTGATCAAGTTTGATGCATTCATGTTTTGTAAGTTGTGAATTTTACTACACGACAAAATTTTGAAAAAAAAGTATTTTACGATTCAATAAGAAAGTTTTCTAAGACAAGTAAAAATGTTTTCAAGGTTTTTGCTCCTCTTTTTATTATAAACTGTAACCCACGAGCGTTCAAGCTCACCCCTCTCTGTCCCATCCTCAGGTGATAGCTAAGAGATCAAGTGATCAAGAGCTAAAGGAATTGCTTCTTTTTCTATTTTGTAGTTCTTGTAACTTTTGTAATTTAAGATTTCGGACTATGTTGCTTTGTGGCTTGAGAGGCCATTATAGCTTTGTAAAACTATTGTTTGAGGGTATGGAAAAGGAATGATGAAATTAGTTGTAAGTATTGTATTAAAGAGTGATGAAGGTAAGAAAAAATAAATAAAAATTTTGAGAGTCTTATGCTTTTTCGCAAGAAGAGGAATCGATGATGTTCAAGGAAATTCTATAAGATTAAGCCCACGTTCATGATCCGAAGTTGGATTCCAAAAACGGTGTCCAACATAGGCGATGGATACAAAATAATTGTAGTATCCAATCTTCTCTCATCTAAAGGGCGAGAAGGACCACCTTTATCACAGACATCATACTCTAGAAACTTAGCTATTTGTGATTCCACTACTCTAGCCTCTCCTTCTCTACAGTAGAATCTGTATGCTTTAGAGTATTTGAGATATCCTACAAAATAGCAACGAGTGGAACGAGCATGCAATTTATCTTCATAAGGATTATATAAGTGTACCTTAGTAAGGCAGCCTCACACACAAATATGGGCGAGGTTAGGCTTCTAGTCCTTCCAAATCTCAAAAGACGTCTTTTTTAATGACTTGCTTGGGACTCTATTGGTATATACAAGGCAATCTTTATGGCTTCACCCCAAAGGTAATCAAGTAGGTTAGTCCTACTTTGCATTGACCTCATCATGCCCTTTAAGGTGCAATTATGCCTTTTGGCTACATCATTTTGCTCAGTACTACCTAGCATAGTGAACTAAGCCACTATTCCATATGATTCAACATATTTGGCAAATGGATCCTTTTCTTGTCCTAAAATCTTATGTTTGCCATAATATTCATGTGCACGATCTGATTTAATGATCTTGATAGACCTTCCTAATTGGTTCTTAACTTCAGCCTTGAAGATCTTGAATTTATCAAGAACTTTAATCATTCCTTATGCAAGAACACATATCCATAACATGAATAATCATTAATAAATGTCAAAAATATCTAGAATTGCACAAGGTAATTGTATAAGATTCACATATGTTTGTATGGACAAGGTCGATGAAGCTAGAAGCATAAGTTGATCATTTTTCTTTATTTTAGTCAATTTACCCCTGTTAGGTCAAACCAGACTTCACGTATTAAATAATTTTGATGACAAACAAAAGAAATATACAAATGAAAAGTAGATGGACGCATGAGAAGTAAAAAAAAATTGAAGGAAAAATCAGCGAAGTAAGAATCATTTGAAACGAAAAGGCACGAAAGCTTTACAAAAGAAAAGCGGGAAAGCTTTACAAGAGAAAAGCGCATTTAAAGCTTTACAAGAGAAAAGCGATTTAAAGCTTTACAAGAGAAAAGCGGCCGATACAAAATATCGACGGAAGAAAGAAACATCGTTTGAGTTAGTTCTGAGTCAAAGCTGAATAACCGTTTCTTTCAAGATTCAAGCAGATATTCAAGAAGCAGTTGAAGAACCCGACTATAAATAAGAGTCGAGATTGAAGAAGATATAACTTCATGAAACCTTGAATATTCAACTTTTGATTTTCAGATTATCTGAGAGAAAAGATTCGTTCGTTATGAGTTGGGTTCAGCGGGTCCCAACATTTATGGTATCGAGCGCCTTGATATTATGATCTTACATGGGCGCATGTGTATGCGTTAGGCGATAAGAAATTGTGAAAAGTTTGAGGTGATAGATCTAATAGGAAAATGATGATACTCGATATGAGAAAAGGAAGTTGTGGATAAGTAGAGGCAATTATGGTGAATCTGGTTCAATGCCATTATATTGGAAGTGTCGAAAGTCTTTGGTTGAGAATTTGAGTCTCGGATCGTTAAGTTGGCGTCCTTAACGGTCAGATGATTTAGACCTCGATCAGAGTACTTATCGACATTCCTTTTGATGGTAATCATTCGCATTAAGAAGAGATTAGTGGAATTGAGGTCAAAATTTCATGATGAATATGTATCGATAATTTCGAATTGGATGAGAAATAAAGGAGTAGTGTGCCACCTAAATAACGGGATACGAGGAGTTTTGCAAGGATCGATTATACGATTTCGCACCATAAAGGAGGCACGGATGAGTATAGAATAAGTCATATGTGAGCTGTTGCTAAATGTTTGGACTATGAGAGACAATAGGAAGAAGGGTATTTTGTTAGAATATAAGGCAATGAAAGTGTGGCTAATTGGAAATAAAATTTTCGTGGTCCGATATGTTAGACATGAATTCAGTATTTATGGATATGTCGGTGACTTGGTAATGGAATTATCTTTGCGGTAAGTGTTTGAATCGATATGGATATATCATTACCGCAGGAATTGAATGAAAGGTAGTATCAAGCAAAGTGGGCTGGTCAGGAAGCGGATAAGTTAGTGTATGACTAGAGAATGCAGGTCTTCCTTGATCGATGAGCTGGGATTATAAGCTCTTACCTCGATTCAACAATGGAATTTGGTAATTCTTCCATAGTCCGGAGGACAAGGACCCTGGTATGGATCAACCAAAGTTGCTTGAAAGGAACAGATAAGCGCAAGGAGGAAGTTTGAAATGAGATGATAGATTTCTAGGAGTTGTGATGTGAATCTCATACTCCTTTTGGATCGACTTCTGTAAATAGTGGACTCGGAAATAAATTTCCGAAGAGTAGCAACCAGTTATTGAGAGTGCATCTTTGATACTGTGATTGAGTATATGAGATCTATTTTCAGATATAGCTTATGGAGTCATCTTTGATCCCTTGATTTAAGTTATGAAATGAATCGAGAGGCGAGATAAAGTATGGTATAGATGATTTCTTTGGAAAGGTAAGCTGCGATGGGCGAAAATTTGAATAGAGGTGATATTCAGAGGTTATTGAATTAGTATGATTGGTATATCGATAGCATAAGATATGAATTGGTGACATGCCGAGATATAAGAGTAAACAAATGTGTCTCTTATATCATAGGGTTTGATCGTAAAGGCTATTGGATTAAGCAAATCAGATAGCTTTATTTCAAAGATGATCAATGAAAGGACAAGTCAAGAAATGAATATGTAATAACTTCGACGATGAAGTATTGGAGTCCTGTCTCTAATGGAGACTCAAGTAAAAGGGTGGAATAAAGCTGCTGAGAAGGTAAGCATTTCGTTTGATGTAAAGAGAAGTATCTTTGTGTAAGTATGTTTGGAGACTCAAGTATGCCTTATTGAATGTGTTTCAATCACAAGCGATTAAGTGCGGTTAGATGCAATGTGGATGAAGTTTGTATGAATGAGCAAACATGAAAATAAGCCAAGGAGGTATGAGGAAATTCAAGGAAATGGAAACAATCATTCGAAAAAGAATGTCAATTGGAAAATTGAAAAGAAAGTGTGATAATGTACCTTAATGAGGAATCGGTTATTTAAGGAATAGCGAGGACTAATCAAAGCACACGGAATATGATAATAATTGAGGTGTTAACCAAAGGGACCGATAACACAATAATATTGGAGACCGAAGTGATCAAAGAGTAGATGATGTATTAAAAGTATTCGACGAATTGAGAGACTAGTCGGAACACGTGAGGAAAAACGTATGAAACTTATGATAAATGGAAGGAAGGAGAATTTTGAAGAATGATTTTAATGAAAATCAAGCGCATGAATTTGGAAAGTTTGTCGTATGCTGCTGATGTTGTATAAGAGATTTGGATAAAATCTAATGGAGCATAATGAAGTGATTGCATATGTCTTGAGCAACTAAGGTTCTATGAGTTAAGGAGTTGATACATGTTTAAGAGCTGCTACACTAATGATTACTTTAAAGCTTGGAGACAGTATGAATAAAGAACATCTTGGAAGTATTTATGCAAGTACAGATCGTAAAAGCGGGGACAATCATTGAATTGAGAGCATGGAATAGGAATACAAAAAGATTTTGATTGTATGAATGAGAAATTCCTATTAAGGCTAAGTATTTTTTTTTAAATGCATAAACAGAAAATTCGATATCGAGGTTATTGGAACCAAGAGCAAAAAAGGAAGCATAACATGTAGGGGGCTTGGTACGTCCCGAATTAAGGATCAAGAAATTGTGAATCGTTTGAGAGGTTAAAAGCAGATCTGAAGTTTGAGTTCGAATAGAAAGAGGGCTACATGGTGATTGTAATAAGAAGAATGTGAAATTAATAATGATGGTTGAGAAAGGGAGAATTTGCTAAGCCGATATGAATTAATTCGTATGGAGTCTTATGAGATAGTGTTACTAGCAAAAGATATCCCGGATTCGAAATGTGATTCGTGAGTGTGTTTCGGAATTAGATGATATTAGTATTATTGTCACAAGAAGTTGGAAGTTGTGAGTGATCTGAACTAGAATGAGGAACCAGTCAAGAAAGTGATATGAATTTCGAGGACGAAATTCTTTAAGGAGGGAGAATTGTTGGGCCCGAACTTTAATTGGATGTCGAATTATTAAATGAGAAATTAGTGATGTTAAATGTTTATTTGGGTAATGTGAATTGGAGAAATTTTAAATGATATTTGGGGTTAAAAGCGTGAAATGGGTTTTTGTGTATGTTGTATTATGGGTAACATCTTTATAATTGAAAAAGTAAGTTTGTATAGTTACTATTTATGTAACTTCTTTGAAATTGCAAATTTTGAGACTTGATTTATTGGGGCTAGAAATGCCCACTAAAGCTGTAAAGAACCTTTATTGTGTTCGCCAATGCTTGTTCAAGTATGACCTTGCATTGATTTGAAAATGTGCCATAAGTTGTGTATATGAACTTTGTGAATGAACTTTGTGTGATATGTGGTTGCTTTCAAAATTTATTCTAAAAGTATGTATTTTGTGGCTTATGGATGATTTGAGAAATGGCTTAATGTTTGTCATAAGAATGTGTTGAATGAATTGTATATGGAGGATTTAAGTATGGAAAGAATGAGTATTTTGTATATTTATTATGTTATAGATTAAGTTGTGAAGATTGAATCGTGCTTGAAGTAGATTGGACGAAGAGTATTGTGGTAGTGAGGAAAATGTGAAATCAAGATGGAAAGAATGGATTGGTCTTGATGACTTTGAGGCTTTAAAGAGATATGTATATGTTATGAAATGTCGAGTGAATATTATGAGTTAATGAAAGTTAAAATGAATGAGTTGATTAAGATGATTGAAATGGAAGTTGAAAGGTAGGAAATAAAGATTGAAAGAGTGAGAATTGGAAGAATTAGTGAAGGTGTGAAAATATGAAGAATTATGAAAGTTTGACTTTTGGGGATGAATAGTTGACTTTTGATTTAAGTGAAATTTGATAAAATGATATTCATGAACATGTAGTGCTTGTTGAGGGCTTTGGTAGCCATAAAGTTTGCAATTTTCGATATCGGGGCTAGAAGTTATGATAGATTGAAGTTTTGATGTTGTTTAGGTGATTGAAAACCAGACGATGCACTGTAGCAAAAACCAGACGATGTACTGTAGCAAAAACCAGCTGATAGGAAAAGTGGACGCTACAGAATGTAGGAGATAGAATCAGCCTTTGTAGTCTTCATGAGAGTTATAGATCTAGATGTCTACTTTCTAACCGTCCAAGAATGAAGTCATTTCGACACCTATAGAGAAAGTTATGGCATTGCGCAAAACATGTCTGATAGAAATCAGATGATGGAAAAACCAGCTGATAGAAAAACCAGCTGAAGCAAAAGCAGACGATATGGACTTGATATCGATAGATTTAGACAAAATTTCCTTCTTGAAAGTTGTAGATCTCTCTTTCTCTATGAGATAGATACCAAGTTTGCCCAATTTGGATATCGAGTCAAAGATATGATCTATATAAGTGGACATGTCTGGATAGAAAAACCAGCTGATAGAAAAACCAGCTGATAGGAAAACCGAAGATGCAAAATCAGACGAAAGATTAATTGAGACATTTGACCCTTTTAGAGACTGAATTTGGATTTAAGTTCTTCATGAACATTGTAGATCAGTCTTTTCTCTATGAAATAGATATCAATTTTGTCCAATTTGGAGTTCGGAGTTAAAAGTTATAAGCATTTGAAGTTTGGAGGAAAAATCGGTGATGAAAATCAGTGATGCAAAATCAGGTGATGGAAATCGGTGATCTAAAAATCAGGCGATGCAAAATCGGTGATGGAAAAATCGACGAAGGAAATCGGGCGATGAGCGATAAATCAGGCGATAGAAAATCAGGCGATGAACAGTAAATCAGGCGATAGAAAATCAGGCGATGAACGTAAATCAGGCGATAGAAAATCGAGGCGATGAGCGATGAATCGGGCGATAGAAAATCGGATGATGAGCGAGAAAGAGATGGAAGGAAAACAGTCTGCACACAGATCAGTATTTTGAGGATATATGAAGCTACAGAGCTCGGATTGAGGTGATTCAAATTGGAGATTAAACTAAAGTTATAAGGCTACAACTTTGATGAAGAACCCGATCAAGATGGAGCCTCTAAGACTGTCGGATATTGGAATGAAACTCGGTGCGATGTGCGGTCTCAGATTTTTATGCAGTGTCGATAGTATTTTGGCCATAACTTCTTCGTTTTAGATCCGAATTGAGCGTGGTTTGTTGCGTTGGATTCATTATGATCGAGGAGAAAATTATGAAGAAGAATTTTTTGTAAAATTCCTTTATTTACCTGATCAGAATTTGGAGCCAAGATATCAACTTTTAAGGGCAATTTTGGAAGAACACTTAAGAGTTAAGTTAGTAGGCTTATAAGGAGGGCATGAGAGTCTTTCCTCATTCATTAAATGACATGGCATGTGGATGTAGTATAAATAGAGGAGAAGCAGGCTGTGGTCGTGAGAGTTAGAAGCAGAATAAAGAGAAACAAAGAAAGAAAGAAAGAAGAGAGAAAAGAAGAGTGGGTTTGGTGGAAGGAGAAAAGAAAGGACAGCAGCTAGGGTTCGATTTTGTGAGCTTTCAGGAGGATTTGAACATGCTCCAAGAGGGAAAAGATGAAGGATGAAGAGAGCTCTAGGATGAGCTAAGAAAATCCGAAAATGGTGAAGAGTGAGGTAAAGCCGATTTTCAAGCTTCAAGCTTTTCTTAAAATTTTGGTGTAGAATCATGGAAAATATTATGGTTTTGTGGATTATGAAATTAGTTGTGATGTCTATGCTAAGATGGTGGTTTAATTTTGGATTAATGTGAGTTAGGGTTTATGCCCAATTTTGGAAATTGGGGCTTTGTAAATTGATGCATTAGATAGCTTGGAAATATGTTGGAATTGGGTTTCCTATAGTAAATTTTGAGGTTATGGTATTTATGATGATGAATTTGGATGATTTCGGTCTAGGAAATTTCAAAGTGGGCGAAAGAAAGAAGCTTGGAGAATTAGAGCTTTGGACAAGTTCCTAGCATGGATTCGAGGTGGGTATCCGTTTATAATAGAATTTATAAGCCATTACCGCTTTCTTTAAACAAAGAGATTTTCGACTTAAATTGCATCATAATTGTTGCATCATTGCATAAATGATTTGAAAATCATTTTGATTCGATCATGAAATTTTGATGAATTGCAAAAATACATTGTGTTATGCCTTGAAAGACTTCATGGTACGTGTATATTCGGAAAAGAGCATTTGATAAATTGATTTGAGCATTATATGTGCTTTTGTGTGGGCGAGAGAGTAGCGTTGTGATAGTCTCGTGCGAGACAAAAATAATGTGATAGCCTTCTCCGGCTGCCCATTTGTGGCCTACGAGATCCAAAATGGACTCGTTGTGTTTCCAATAAACTTGGTTTATTTGGCGTGTTCTGAACTCTCTAGCCATTTGTGTGTGCATTGCTTACGTGAATTGCCAAGTTGATGCATTCATGTCTTGTGACCTATGGATTTGTGGCTGAAAGCCTAAGGCGATATCTGATTTGTAAAATGTGATTTTGATTACTGATGAAAAGAACTTCTTCAAAATGTGCTTTACGGTTCAAAGAAATGTTTTCTAAGACCGAGAAAGAAAAAGATTTCAAGAGTTTTGCTTATTGTTTTGTTATAAACTGTTACCCATTGAAGCGTAAGCTCACCCCTCATTACCATCCACGGTAATGAGAAGAAGATCTGTGAGCGAAAAGAGGATTTTGTATCTTTGTATTTGCATTGGATTTTTATATATATTGTGATTGTATTGTGGCTTGTAAGGCCATTAAAATTTGTATATGATTATGGGATGGGATTATGTAAGTGAAATAGGGTTAGTATTTATGAATGTGAATTATGATCATGACTTGAGATATGATGAGAATTATGGAAGTGTTTAGATATAGGATTGTAAATGTGTATGATGGGATTCGGACGGGAGGTCCGAAGATTTGTGTGATGGGTTGGAAATATTGAAGTGCTTTTGTGTATGGATTTGTGTATGGACATGATATGGAAATTATGTATGAATGGCGTGAGATGGATTGATGAAATTCAAATATTTGGTAATAAGCGAAATTGGGATAAAGAGATATGATTATGGCGAATGATAAAATGTTTTGAATCTGACGCGATATGATCGAATATGAAGGATTCAAAGTTGAGGAATTGATGAAATACAAATTGGAAATTGAAACTACTTTGAACAATGTGTAAGTGGAAAAAAATGAAGCGATATTAGTTAAGCTGCGATTAGATTCGTTATGAGTTGGGTTAAGCAGGTCCCAACATTTGGGACCGAATATGATGTGGACTTTGCTTTATATTGCCATGTGCATTCTATGCATAATGCATGATCAGTAATTGACAGTTGTGATCGGAGCAGCCACCGAGAGCTTAAAGCTCAACGTATTTGGGCCTCGAGCCCACAGTGCTACAGAGCCTCAGGCTCAACGAATAATGCGCCCTTATCGGGACAGTTTAGGTGCTCGGTCACAACAACGAAATAAATTGGAAAAAGCGTCACATACGCATTACATATGTATTTGATTAAATGTTTTGATTGAGTGAAAGGCAAATTGCCTTGTGTTCATATGAATGACCATGTGATACTTCTGAATGAGCTATTATGCTATAATTGTGTTATACTTAACTATGCATGAATTAGGTGAATCATCGATGATGGTTTCTCACTGAGTTCGCAAACTCATCCAAAATTGCAAATTATTTTTTAGGACTGAGAGAGTAGACTCCTTGCTCCAGAGAGACTTTTCCTGCCGTGTAGATCGTGTTGGCAAGAGAAGTCATGACACACAAGTCGGTCAGCTGGGATCTTTTGGGGATAACCTAGTTAGGAATTTGTATTAGATTTCTTTTGGAGTATTGTACAGACAGTGAAAAACAGACTGACGTGTAAATTACTGTTTTGATGATATGAAATGAGAAAATTTATGGTTTCAAAAATTAGTGATTTTCAATAGTGACGCTTTATGTTTTGATGCCATGTGAGGTACAGATAGTGATTGTTAAGTAGTTCACCCTTATTGTAGGATATGTATCGGAATGACCTACAGGCGTCGGTGTATACCTATGGTGAGGGTGCTACATTAGGTGGTATCTTGAAAATTCAGGAAAATTTCTAAAATTTCCTAAAATATAAAACACATAAACCACTCCAAATCATTTTTTCAAACACAATTATCACATCAATCACACAAAATTACATTTAGACCCATATCCGAGAAATGTCATGAATGCATGTACAATCATATGCATGTGCAAAATTACCATTCCTATAATTATAGAGGCTATATGATGCATGTTCATACCGAGATATAATTACACTCGCTAGCACTTTGTCCCCAAATGACTAAATTATCCTTCCCATCGGTGATGAGATCTTACAATAGAGCAATGTTTATTATAAAAATTAAAAGGATTGTCACTCCCTCTATCAAGATTTAAAATAATATGAAGAATAAACTCATTTAACTGTTATTGCATAATAACCAAATTTAATTGTCAATCAATTTAAACTTATTGATAAAATTTTAGAAGAGTAAGTTACCGATCATGGTCAGGTTGGCATGTGGCCCACCCCATAGCCTGATAGGCCATTGGCGGATTGGACCAACCTGGACCACCTTATTTTTTTGACAAAAGGACTTCGTTTTTGAAGTAATGGTCAGGCCGAGCTCAACCCGTGGCCTACTTGTGACTCTATCAACCTGGGCCAAAATCATGCCGGCCAAATTTGACATCCCTAGTTATATCTTTGCACCAATATTTTTCAAACCCTAAAGTAACACTAGAGAAATGTAATAAAATGATGGCATATGCTAGCATAAATTTTAAAAAATTTGAGAGAGAGAGAGAGTAAAATAAACATTTGATTAGAATCAAATTTCTTTGTTTTAATGAGACTTAAATCTATAAAACTCATATAATGTTAAACTCATCTAACTTTTAAACCGAACTCCTTAAAATTCTTCTTTATAACACATAACTTGAGTTTCTTAAAGAGTTTCCCAACATAGTTTGAGACCTACTATATTTAAGTAGTTAACTCTTGAGATAATTATAATCTATATTATATTAAGTACTAAAAGTTTAATTGGTTAAGCATAAAATTTCTAACTCAAAAACTACCTTTCCTTTATTCTTATTAAGAGATTTAAACAAAAGTAATTTTATTTCCCTAATTTTTAGATAAGATTATAATTATAGATAATAAATGTACTTAACAATTAAATTAGATCTTATAGGTAAAGACCTAGTGTTTTATTTTCTCTTGAGTCATATTTGTTTCAATCTTTCAATCAATTTAATTTTCCCGACCTTCATCTTGAACCCATTAAATCATATGCTTAATGACCTTTCTTGATACATGTTTTAAAGCCAAAATAGATTTAATAGCTAAAATAAGACTATAGGAAGTTACATAAAAGATTTCCAAATTTGTTTAAGTGCTCATATTTTTACAATATTGTATTTTTGATGATTATTCTGATCAGTGACAACTATTGTTGCCAATTATCTCTTCATTAATTATGATCATGTAAAGGACCTTATTAGAAATAAAGATTATAACAAGGTTTCATCAGAATGTGTAGAATTCTGTCAATAAAAGAAAATATTAATAAAAGCTCTAATTCTTTTAAGACTATTTAGTATTAAGGTCCCTTTCCTTTAACAATTGAATCTTTGACTTTTGTTTCAGCGATAAGTAATGATTCTCTAAGCGTGTGGTGGGTACGAATTAGCCTTTCATTAGATTAATATAGATCATTGTCAAGTTGTGCATAAGATTGCTTTTAGGCCTTTGAGAGGAGTTCCACAGCTTTATTAAGATCTTGGTCAGTGGCATTGGCCCCCAAATTTTTTTCTTGATAAATAAGTACGATTTACATTAATTATGAGGTCTTTATGAAAGTTTGTGGAGTTAATTATTACGTTGATGTTAGAAAGATTATATGATATAGGATGATTGAATTAAAGTGTTAAGGTTATAAGAATGTTCAAGGGTGTTTTTGAGGTTAAAGGAACCTAAGCTTATAAGGAAGGGTAAAATGGACTTTTTGGACTCATTAAGGGTAGAAATGGAAGAAGAAATGTGAGCTTGCTATTTTAAGAAGGGGAAAAACGAAAATAGGAGAGAAAGAAGAGAAATAAAAATCAAAGAGAAAGAAGAGATTTGATTGGTTGAGAGAAAAGAAGAGAGTTGAGTTAGGGTTTTTTCATTTCTTGGCTGTTGAGAGAGAGATTTTGAAGTGGTTCAAGAAGAGAAAAAGGTAGAGGAAGAGAAAAGCTTCCATTTGAGCCAAAGATCTCTTCATTTGGTGAAGAATCAAGGTAAGATCATTTTAAATCTTTTGGCTTTTTGAAAGGATTTTAGTTCATGGAGTTTAAAAAATGCATGAGTTTAAGTATTCTAGCACCAATTTTAGTGATTGTGCTTTGTGAGATTTTCAGTTAAAACCCTATTGAGTGAGATTTTTGTTATTGTAGAAGGAAATCAAGAAAGGTAAGAGAAGCAAGAGTAGAGATATTTTGATCAAGTTTTTAACCAAGGAAATCAAGGTGGGTACATGTTTATAATAGAGTAAATAAGCCACTAATGTTTTCTTTGAATCAAAGAAGTTTAATGATTTCAATTGCACCATAAGTGTTCCATTTATTACTTTTAAATGATTTGAGAAATTTCAATATGTGGTTTTACGAATTGTGTGATGATTTATGAAATGGCTTGAAAGTGATTTTTGAAAAAAAAATCATGTTTTCAAAATATCTCATGTCTATGAAAAGTCAAGATTTGGAAAAGTGCCATTTTAGGCAATATGTTTACAATATGTGAAATCCATGATTATGTGGGTTTGCGATGGTCTCCTAAGTTAAGTCAAGTGCACTTTGGCAAAAGGCTTCTCTTGCTTTCCCGCTAATGACATGGAGCTCCTTTATAGACTCTCATAAGTTCACGGCTACGCAAAACCATTATGTGAGATTGCGTTAGTACGTTTTGTTCACGGCTACGTAGGACCCTTATGGGAAATGTATAGTACGTTTCATTTTGGATCCACCTAAACCATTCCGATGTGCTTATGTGCTTATCATATGTGAACAAGTTTGATGCATTCATGTTTTGTAGTTTGAGAATTTGACTACATGATGTGAAACATGTGTTTTATGAACTCAATAAAAATTTTCTACGACAAGTGAATGTTTTCAAAGATTTTTCTTATTGTTCCATTATAAAATTTTACCTACAAGCTTTCAAGCTCATCCCCTTTTTCATCCCATCTTCAGGTGATAGCTAAGAGATCAAGTGATCAAGAGCCTAAGGGAATTACTCCCAATTTGCTTATTTTGTATTTTGAGTTGGTTTTGGGAAAGCACAATGTTTTAGTTGCATACCAAGTTTATTTGTTTAAGAATCTTTATAATTTGAGACTTTGAGATGATGATGTATTGAGGCTTGAAATGCTATTAAAGATTTGTAAAACTTTATTCTTTTGATGTTAAGGAAATATGAATTGTGTATGGATGATATTGAGATGATTATCAGCTTGAGCAGATGGTTTTGAACATAAATTGTGGATATATATATATATATATATATATATATATATATATATATATATATATATATATATATACATAAGTGAGATGTTATGGAAAAGAAAGATAGGAATTATGGTGATCGGGCGTAGTTGAATGTAATGAGGTAGATGAGTTGAGATTGAGAGTTTAATAAAGTCAATTTGATAACTGAATAGTTATGCTTAGGACATTCAAGTTTGCATAGTGCAAAATTTCGAGTCTTCCATAGGGAAAATTCATGTTCTAAGTTTAGGGAAAATTTGAATTAATCTAGGTTGAATTAGACAAAATTTTCTCCTAAAAGTTGTAACTTATCCTTCTAGCTTTTCAATGGTATGTATTTTGGACATCGGAATCAAAGTTAAGATTCTTATAAGTGGAGATACTCAAGAGTATAGATTGTATCTTCTGTGCACTGTTCATCTCACATCTTCTGGTCCAATTCTGACCCTTTAGATGATAAAATCTCACTTCAATGTCTTCATGAAAGTTATAGATATTGAAGTCCTCTTTCGAACCCTCTAAGAACGACTTTAATCCGATATCTCTAGAGAAAGTTATACTAATTGCAAGATATCTTTTGTGTACTATTCATAACCTTCTTCTGGTCATTGTTCATCTTGTATCGTCTGGTACAATTCTGACCCTTTAGATGAAAAAATATAACTTTGATGTCTTCATTAAAGTTGTAAATATTGAAGCTCATTTTCTAACCCTTCAAGAAGGACCTTGATCCTGTTGGACTCCAAATTTTTTCTTTGAAGATTAGAAGTAGTAAATAAGAAGTGTGAATAGATTTATGTTTTGTTTTGGTGCTTTTGGTAGATGAGAGATTGTGAAATGAGAAGAATTAGGGTGAAAGTAAAGTTGAATTTATGTAGTAAGTTGATGAAAAATATGTATATAAGTGTATGTTTTGTTATTGGTGTTCATGATTAATCATGGACAATAATTTCTTTATGGATGATATTAAGTTGAGATAAGGTTGTAATATGGCTTACAATGCCATTAAAGATTTGTAAAACCTTATTCTTTTGTTGTTAATGAAATATGAATGATGTATGGATGATGTGGGTTGAAATTAGATATACGAGAAGAAGTTGTCAAGTTGAATTGATGATTTTGGAACGTGAATTCTTGATACACATATATATAGATAGATATATGTATCTAAGTGAGATTCATGGAAAGGAAAGACAAAAATTATGATTGGTTAGATGTAGTTAGATGTGATGAGACAAATGAGTTAAGACTCGAGAGTTTCATGAAGTCAAATCGGTAACTAAATGGTTGTGTTCAGGCTATCCCAAGGTTTGCGAGGCAAAATTACAAGGCTTCTATAGGGGTAAAATTTGTGTTATGACTTAAGGAAAAATCGGATTGATATAGGCTAAATTAGACCAAGTGGTCTTCTAGAAAGCTATAGGTCTTTCTTTTAGCTTTCCATCAATAGGGAGTATGAAATTTTTGGACCTTTGAATTGAAAGTTATGGTCCTTAGAAATGGTAATGCTTAGGAGTGTAAAGATGTATCATCTGTAAAGAAATATCGTCTATAATGACATCATTTCGTCTTAAATGTTGCATCATCTTAAGTTGACTTTGCATCAGCTTAAGTTGACTCCGCTTCATCTTAAGAGTTTCATCATCTTAAGTTTACTTTGCATTGTCTTAAGTTGACTCCTCTTTGTCTTAAGAGTTGCATCATCTTAAGTTGACTTTCCATTCTTCGCGCTTGCTTGATCATCTTTTACTTAAATGCCTTTGGTTTAAATGCTTTGCTTCTTTGCTTTGTTTTGTTTACTTTGCTTCGTCTACTTTTTGTTTCGTCTGCTTTGCTTCGTCTACATTGTTTTGTCTGCTTTGGTTGGTCTACATTGCTTCGTCTGCTTTGTTTCGTCTGCATTGCTTCGTTTGCTTTACTTCGTCTGCTTTATTTCATCTGCTTTGTTTCGTCTATTTTTCGTTTTGTCTGTTTTGCTTCGTCTACATTGTTTTGTCTGCTTTGCTTCGTCTGCTTTTCGATTTGTCTACTCTTGGCTTCGTCTGCATCGCTTCGTCTGCTCTTGGCTTCATTTTCTTTGTTTCGTCTGCTTTGCTTCATCTACTTTTGATTAAATCTACTTATTGCTTTATGCCTTTTCGATTAAATCTGTTTTGCTTCATTTGCTTTGTTTAAATGCGCATTCGATTAAATGCCTTTTGATTCATCTACTTTTTGACTTCGTTTGCCTTTCCGCTTCGTCTACTTTTTGTTTTGTCTGACTTATTATTTTGTCTATTTTCTATTTTGTCTACTGTTTGGCTTCGCCTTCCTTCTTGTTTCATCTGCTTTTTATTTAAATACGCTTTCATTTACTTTGTCTTATGGTTATTGTCGGCTCCATTTTTGACCCTTCAAAAGATAGAATTTGTCTTCAAGGTCTGCATGTAAGTTGTAGATCTTGAAGCTCCCTTTCGAATCATCTAAAGAACACCCTAATATGATATCTGTAGGGAAAGTTATGACAATTTCCCCAATTAGTCTGATTTTCAATTCGATCCTATCATCTAGTTGACCCTTCAGATGATAGATTTTGTTTTCAAGTCCTAAACAAAAGTTGTAGATCTTAGAGTCCTCTTTGAAACCGTCTTAAGACCACCTTGATCCGACATCTGTAGAAAGAGTTATGCCATTTTATCCTGAGACATGTTCAATATGATTTAGGAAAAAATCATGTTTGATTCTTTCGACCAAAACTTTGTTATCCGACCTCCAAATGAAATGATTCTCGAACTAGTAGTTTCTTAACACATTCTGTCCCTCTATAAAATTTGATAGCTTTTGGTATTGATTCGAAAAAGATGGATTGAATCAAAATAAGGGTATCGGTTAGAAGAGTATGAATGAGAGGAATTTAAGTATAGTGTACTGTTTTAATATAAGAACAGTCTAAAAAGGTTTGGGATAATACTTTTAAAGTTCTGAACTAGATGGATTGAATTTGGTATCCTTAGAAACTTAAGACAATGGAGAGAAGAAAGAGTTATGTCAGAATATTCAAGGATATTGTTCACAAGACACTTAAACATAAAAAGATATAAGGCATAAAGGGAAGGGCAAATGGGGCATTTCTCCATCATTAAGGACATAATTGGAAGAAGTGTTATCTGGCATTTTAAATAGAGAAGGAGAAAATGTGATTTGGGCCATTCTAGAAGAAGCTAGATGCGTGGATGAGAAAAGAGAGAGAGAGAGAAGCACGAAAAAGAAGAGAAAGAGAGAAAGAAGAGAAAACAAGCTAGGGTTTCAATTGTGATAGCCTTCAAGAGAGATTTTGAGGTTATTCAAGAAGGGAAAAAGGTAGAGGAAGAGAAGAACTTCCCTTTGAACTAAAGATCCCTTCATTTGGTGAAGAATGAAGCTAAGATCATTTTGGATCTTTTGGATTTTTGAAAGGATTTTAGTTCATAGAGTTTAGAAAATGCTTGGGTTTAAGGATTCTAGAATAAATTTTAGTGATTTTTGCAATGTGGGATTTTCTAATGGATTCCTATTGAATGAGACTTGGTTTGTTTTAGGTAACCAAGAGAATCCTACCCAAGAGCAAGTGGAAAGACAATCTTGACTTGAATTTTTGTAAGCAAATTATATGGGTAACGTATTTATAGTTTTGTGTGACTGGGCAAATTCTTGCCTATGTGTATTTATATCTATTGAATGCATGATGATTTTGATTTTGATTTTGTTATACCATGAAAGATGTATGACATTTTGACAAAATTGAATTGTGATTTTGATCAAGTTATGCCTTGAAATATGTCATGTCATTTTGCATAAATGAAAAGAATGAAAAGAGCATGAAAAGTATGAGCATTTGATAAAATGATTTGAGCATGATAATGTGCTTCTGTTTAGGCGAGAGTGGAATCATTCTGTTTGTCACATGCATGTTCACAAGAACCTTCTCCTGACTGCCCGCTTATGGCATATGAGCTCCGAAATTGGACTCATTCTGTTCATAGGGTAAACTTCGGTTTCTCCATTTTATTTCTATTGAATCCTCGAACCAATTGTTTGTGCATTGTATAATTGAATTGTAAAGTATGAAGCATTTTGAGTGTTATGTGTTATGAGTTTTGAGTTAAATTTTATTAATGTTTAAACTGCTGTATACATATTTGTATGCATATATACATATGCTTGACTTTGATCAATTGCCAATGACTATAAATATGTTAGCCACTTAGTTGTGTAGCTCACCCCTCGATTCCCTCCTCAAGTGCAGAAAGAGACAGATATCAATCCTTGCAAGGCGTTGGAACTCTGAGATAGTTAGAAACTTTTGTAATTAAGTTAGTCAAGAACTTTTGTATTTTAGAATCATATCAAGCATTGTGTTCTGTAACGGGCCCAAGTGATTATTGAAACTGTGATGTGTTCATTGATGTTTGCATCTTTGTGATTGAAATGGTTTTAAATAAATCAGACCAATTTGATTTTTGATTTTTTGCATATGAATTAATTGTTTAAGAAAATTTGCACTGGGTCTCGGATCGTGTATTGACTCTGAATGTTGGGCTCCGAAAATGGGGTCTAACATTGTTTGGTATCAGAGTGACTAGGTTTTTCTTAGGCTCAGAATGTATAGTATTATGAATTGGTAGGTTATGTGATTAGTTGTGTATTTTGAGTTGATGTGTTGCATTAAGTGACATGCATATCATGCATACATGTAGGAAATAAGATTAAAATGAAAGTAAGCTGAAAGATGGTGTCTTATCGAAGGAGAAAAATGCCACCTTGTAAAAGATCACGAGGAGTTTTGCAAGGATCTGCTGCATCTGATTCCTCACTATTAGAGAAAGGTACTGATGAGTATAGAATCCCAGTAATTGCAACCATATGAGTTGCATGCATGAAATTCCATTAAGAGTTTAGACTATTAGAAATAATGAGGAGAATGGTGTTTGGTTAGAGTGTAAGATGAAGAAAGTTTGTGGATATTTAGAAATAAGAAATATGGCGTAGTCCGATATGTTAGACATAGATGTAGTATTTGTGGTTGTGTCAGCAAATAAAGTAACAAAATTTTGTGTGGATATGTACTTGAATTGATATAGATGTAAAAAGGGTTTTCATGAATCAATTGAGAAAGAAATAGAGACATAGATGGAAATGACAAGATTTAAGGTGTACAAGTAAAGTGGAATTGAAAGGTTGAACTCAGAATTTAAAATGATTGTTCAGTTAGTGTGATAAGAGTTATAATCTGGTATAAGATGGTGTTAGTGAATTTGATATTCGAATTTCAAGATAGCTATGTGTCTATAATTCTAGCTTGATTAAGAGTGTATGTGTGAAAAGTGAAACAAGTGATAGTGATATATGTAGAAGTTCTAAAGGTTAAGTCAACTAGTTATTATGAGTAAAAGTTCTATGAGAATATGCAAAGGAGATATAAATTAGATTTTGATGAAAGTTGCAAATAAATTGCAATGTGAGGAGAAACTAGTATGAATGAGCAAACATTAGAATAAGCTAATTTGAAATATGATGAAATCTAAAGAATAGAAGATCATTTAAGAAAGATAAGTCAATTGGAAATAAAAATAACGTGAGATAATGATACGATCGAGGAATTAGTTATTTAAGGAATTACGAGGGACTAATCGGGGCACATGGAGTGTGATAATATTTGTTTAAGTTATCAATCACCCTATAGTACTATGGTATTGAAGATTTAAGTGATCCAAGCAAGATTTGATGATATATTAAATGTCTTGAAAAATTGAGAAGAATAGTAGAATACTTGAAAAAAAAGTGTAAAGCGTATGAGTAATGAAAGTAAAGAAAATTTTGAGGAATTATACAGATAATAATTATATCGTATGGATATGGAGATTCTATAGTATGCAATGATGTTATACAAGAGATTTTGATCAAATCCAATGCGGCGGGGATAAAGTGATTTCATATATGCGGAGACAACTAAAGTGCTATGAGTTGATTATTAGCTACATGATTTAGAGCTACTATAGTAGTAATTGCTTTGAAAGTTTAGAGACAGTATATGTATAGGAACCTTTTGGATATATATATATATATATATATATACACTTATACAGATCATAAAGTCTTAGGAAACTATTGAGTTGAGAAAAATTCAGGGTCCAACAGATCCGATGTCTCTAGAGAAATTTATGCCAATTGCAAGATATATTCTGTGTACTATTCATAACCTTCTTCTGGTCACTGTTCATCTTGTATTGTTTGGTCCAATTCGGACCCCATAGATGACAAAATATCACTTCAATGTCTTCATACAAGTTGTAGATATTGAAGTCTTCTTTCTAACCCTCTAAGAATGACCTTAATTTAATGTCTCTAGAGAAAGTTATTCTAATTGCAATATATCTTTTGTGTATTGTTCATAACCTTCTTCTAGTCACAGTTCATCTTGTATCGTTTGGTCCATTTTTGACCCTTTAGATGACAAAATCTCACTTCTATGTCTTCATGAAAGTTGTAGATATTGAAGTCTTCTTTCTAACCCTTTAATAATGACCTTGATCTGATGTCTCTATGGAAAGTTATGTTAATTGAAATATATCTCCGTGTACTGTTCATAACCTTCTTCTGGTCACTGTTTATCTTGTATTTTTTGGTCCAATTCGAGCCCTTTATATGGAAAAATATCACTTTGATGTCTTCATGAAAATTGTATATATTGAAGTGTTCTTTCTAACCTTTCAAAAATGACCTTGATCCGATGTCTCTAGGAAATGTTATGCCAATTGCAAGATAACTTCTGTGTATTGTTCATAACCTTCTTCTGGTCATTATTCATCTTGTATCGTTTGGTCATTATTCATTAAAGTTTTATATATTGAAGTTCTATTTCAAAACGTCTAATGTAAGTGATCTAGAAGGGGAGGTTGAATAGATCCTTAATCTTTTTGTAATTTTCTACATCAAAATCAGAAGTTAATTCACACAAAAATAATTTAAATAAATTTAAATAAACAAAGTAGGGAAGAAGATCAAACACTGTTTTATAGAGTTTCGGTGCTAAGACCTACGTCCTCTACCTAAGCTCCCACTTAGGATTTTGCTAATCACTTTATTGCACACTTTGTAGTTGAGTGTGAACTTTTTACAATGCCACTTGAATTCCGGCTCAAGCTACCTTACAAACGATTTGTCTTCCAGCACAAATCCTACCTCACACGTGACCTTCCACTCGTCACTCAAATTGTAAAAGAAATATAGCAAAGATTGAAGAACAAGTGCTCAATATAATAGTGTAACAAAATAAGAGCAATAAAGAGCAATTTGGAGCAATAGAAGAGTATTTAGGCTTGTAGAACTTGTATATACTCTTCTTCCATCATCCTTTATTTATACTTGAAGAAATATAGCTGTTGGAGCTCATTCTAGCCGTTGCTTGATTAATATTACCGTTCCTTGATAATCTCCATTCCATTTTTGGCTAATTGGGCCGTTGGAGCTGATTTGGTGCATCCATAAGTTGACTTGTCGAATGAATAAGTCTACTTGTTTCAACCATTTACGTAAAAATTGTAACTCCGCTCTCCAATAAGTCGACTTGTGCTATGTAAGTCGACTTGTCGTCCTCGATAAGTCGACTTGTGTTATGTAAGTTGACTTGTGTTGATATATCTTCATATATAAGTCGACTTATGATTTGCAGGTCGACTTGTTCTACCTCCAACGGTAACATCCATCTGGATCTTCTATAATCCTCATGTTTTAAGCCATTTTCCTTATAATGAACCTCCTATCTTGATTCTTCAATGATTAAACACTTGCTCATCTTGATTTGCGATTCTTTCATTGAATAATACCTGAAATAATTTCTTAACTAATTTAGATATTTTATTATTATCAAAACATAAGGGGTTTAATTTTTCAACCACCATTGGTCCAACAATCTCCCCTTTTGATAATGACAAAATATTTAGAAATTGAAAAGAAATTTGAAAGACATAAAACTTAATCAAGGATTTTAATCCTTGTTTTGATGGTTAGTTGTCTCCCCTTAATTAATAAACCAAAGATTAAAATAGAGATCAACATAATTGGAAATCAATGAAATAACTTGTCTCCCCCTTAATCAAATATCAATTTCCAATTTTAATTTTACTCCCCTTTTGTCATAATCAAAAATCAATAGTAAAAAATATACTCAAATGAAGATTAATGAAGTTGATAAACAAATAATAGCAATCGTCATTACAAAGTATGTCAAACCAACACAAACACAGAAAACAAAACACATAGAACAAAAAAAGAAGTGGAAATGTTGGTCAAGGCACAATGCAATACACATCATGACGAAGAATCATCGTGCCTACACCCTAGCTTATCAAAAATCTTCTTGATGTTCTTCTTTAAGCGGGTAAGCATGCTGTGTTGCTCTTCAATTTTCTTTCCATCCTTATAAGCATATCTTGTTGATCATCATGTCGCTCATTTATCTCATCCAAGCGATCTCGAATTTCTGAATATCACTGGGATACTTCACTTCTTCCACATTACTTGGCAGTGAGCTACTAGGACGATCCGCATTGTCCTCTTAGATCGTTTCCTCGAAGGAACTTGCTCACCTACTAAAGTCAACCCAAGCTTCTCAACATGATAGGAATAGACCCAGCCTTTTTCAACTGTCTAACCAACTTCATGCTCCTCGAGTTATAAGGCGTGAATCTCAATTTTGAGGATAAGGAAAACTTGCATAAGAATCCAGATTGCATCTTTGACACGAGAGATATGGGTAATCGAGCGAAGATAAGGCATTCCTTTATGCGGACTGGTTTCCTTTCATTTGTCCTCGTAATAGAGTTGCCTTTTCCTCATCATTTGGATAACTAAACTCGGATAGTTTATTTTCCTTCCTTCCTCCAAGTGCGAAGAATCTCCTTATCCAAAGCACCGATCGATTATTGCTAGCTTTCTTTGGAAACACGACCACTGTTAATTGCATAATGTAATAAACGATAATTTAACGGTAGATCCATAGCCTCAAAGGGAAGGGAATGATCGGAACATAATCGAATCAATAGATCAGCCCCTTTTTCCTCAGTATAGTCGAAATTCTCTTCGGCTTCCTCATCGATATCACCTCGGCATTCCTCGAAATCTCAAAATCAGTAAGGGAAGCTCTAGGCCTAACTCCTCCTCTAGGCAAATGAAACAAGGTACACAAATCTGATTCGCTAAGATAAATTGCTTGCCCGTTAATTTTAGATGTCAAAGTAACTCCATCCTCAACATTACTACCCATCACAACCAGATTTGCATAGAATTCCCTTACTATATCTTCATAAATATCAGTATGAAAACCCAGAAAATCTCTTAGCCCAAGGTTAGCGATTTCAGTAAACACATCTGAAAACTCGCTACTATCTAACTCAATCCAATCAAATCTCATGGAGGGAATCAATACTTCATCTTTAAGTACCTTATAATACAATGTTTGAGCATCCCTCGAAACAAATCTAGGTTCAATCGCGTCATCCTCCCTCATGACATCTCCCTTGATGAAGATCCCGAACTTGTGGTCTATGAGGGCGTGGGGACTTTGAGAATGAGCGGGTTCTTTGCCTTTACGAGAAGATTTTCTAGGAGCCATGGAAGTTTAGAGAGAAGGAAAAATGTGAGTTAGGGTTTTGAAAGGGGTTTGAAAATAAGGGTTGATTTGGGGATAAAATGAGGGGATTTTGAGTGGATGAAGGTCGAAAATGGATGGGTAAGTGAGATTTGAAGAGATTGAAGAGAATAAGTCGAGTTGTGAGAGAAAATTTTTAGGGTTTTAGAGAGAAGGGGACTGCGGAGAAGAAAGGGAAGAAAAGGTTTTAAAGTCTCCGTTCGACCATAAGTCGACTTATCTACCTCATAAGTCGACTTATCGACATGCATAAGTCGACATGTATACCTTATAAGTCGACTTATCCTCAAATATCTGCATTTCCCAAACACTAAGAAACATCATAAGTCAACTTGCTAAAGGTCAAAAATGTGTCCAATACTCCGAATAAGTCACCTTTCAGCCCAAGTGTACAAACACAATGAATGTATCTTCAGATGTGATTGCCCATTTGCCTCATAATTTGACCATTTGATATTTGAATGTAGCCAAAATAGATTCAACCAAAGGAATTTAAATTACACATGCCTAATCTCAATTTAATGTTCACAAAAACATCTTCCTTAAGAGGTTTAGTAAAAATGTCAGCTAATTGATCACTAGTTGATACATGCTTCAAGCAAATGACACCTTTTAGACAATGATCACGAATAAAATGATGTATGATTTCTATATGCTTTGTTCTACTATGCAAAATTGGATTTCAAATGACAGCTTTTAGACAATGATCACGAATAAAATTGTTGGGCACCAAATTTCTTTGTTTTCTTGATGTTATTTAGTATGAATTTATTTGATTTATGACTTATGACATAGTTTGATTTTATTGGAGATGTTAATGGAAAATTTGAATTATTTGAGATTAGTATGGAATAAGTGTTTGAAAGAGTAGAAATGTTGAGGGCAAAATGGTCAAGGCACATGAGTTAGGATGTTTAAGGCTTGCATGGAGGGGCATTTTAGTACTTGCCCTATCTTGTAGGTTTAAGGAAATAAAGAAAGAAAGAAAGGAAAAGAAGAATAAGAAGAAAAGAAAGAAGGAGAAGAGGAGTCGTAAGAGAGGAAGAAGGGGAAGAAAAAGAGGAAGCTCCCGTTTGTCGTTTTCGAAGGTTTTGAAGCATTCTTCAGGTTTGTTTAACTCTTCTACTCTTGTTTAGATTGAATTAAACCCTAGTTTTGCTTGGAATGAGTAGAAATCGATGGAGTTAGGGTTTATGGGAAAGATTTGTAGAAATGCATGGGTTGTTGTGTTTTTGATGTTTATAGTGTTAGAATAAGTTTAAAATGGAAATGTATGGCTTGATTTATGGCTTAGATGTGTTGTAGTTGAGTAAGGGAAGGATTTAAGGTTGAAAATGGCAGAAATCCAGGTTCGGGAGTCGTCTCTCTGTCCATGCGTCATGACGTGCGTGAACCCTGCCTGCCTTGGCGTGCAGAAAACACATCGCAAGCGTGCAAGCCGCACGTCGCGATGTGTGAGAGGGCTGCAGGCATGGCGTGTAAAACCCTTCGTCATGACGAGCCCAGTTTTTCAACAAGCGATATTTTAGTGTTTTGATCATATCTTTTGCTACAGAAGTCCTTTTGGGGTGATTTTAGGCGTTGTAAACTAGGGACATAGATCTACAAGTTTTGTGAAGAGATGAAATTATGAATCAGTTTCTAAGACTATGGAATTTTGGATTGAATTTAAAAAAATGAAATTATTGTTTCAGCATGAGTTATTAAATGGGATTTTGGTTCTTATTTTAGGAGATCAAGTGAGGCAAGAGGATCAAGAGGCTCAAGAGGAAACTCATTCCTAGGCAAGAACAAGCAAGGAAATCAGGTGGGTTCATGTTTATAATAGAGTATATAAGTACTCATTGTTTCATTAAAATCAAGAAAGAATTAATGCATTTGAATTGCATCATCCACGATTGCATTACATATTATTATGAATGATTATATTCTGCTATGTGATTTGTATTCATGATCACTACCAAGATTTTTTTTACAAAGGGGTGTTCTCCTTTCATGAATACAAGTACATGAAATCATGTTTTACGAATATATGACAAGCAAGTTTACAAGCAAGTGCCAGTTTGGCAAACAAGTTTACAAGAATATGAATCATGCTATTTATGTGGGTTGCGGTGTCCCTCACGAATAGTCAAGTGCACATTGACTCACGAAAAGGCTTCTCCCGCCTGCCCGACTGTGGCATTGGGTTTCTCACAAGGATTCTCTCACGAAACTACGTCTACACATCAACATTTCGATGGCATGTGTAGTACATCACGAACCAGGGACAACCCAAACCATCATGTTATGTTATGTGTAACACCCCACTCCCACAAGACCCGAACCCGACATCGATGGTGATATCTGAGTCCGTGCCCCGCGAGGGTGACATGCTACATCACTCAGTCAAAACTCAGTATAATTTTTTTAATTAAGGCACATACATACACCTCAAATATTATGCGGAAAACAATTTACATAAACAATTCACTGGCCTCGAGGCCCTTTTCATAAACACAATTTATTTCAGTCTGTTAACTTTACAAACTGACTTCATCAGTAATACAAAAATTCAGGAAATAAAAATACAATAATGCAGACGCGAACTGATCCCGACCTCTTCTCTACTTCACTAACCAACAGATGTCATACGCCCGTTGCCTAACGGGGTATTCTTCTGAGTCCTGAAAAATAATTGCAAATTTTGGGTGAGTTTTGCGAACTCAGTGAGAAACCATCATCGATGGTTCACTCAATTCATGCAACACAATAATTCACATATCACATATTTTCACATTGTTGCATAATTAAGCACATTGCACAATTGCACTTGAACATAGACAATGTGCCACATGCCATTTACTTAAACATTTATACCCAATTGAATTTGTAAAACATTCAAACACAAGACAATTGTTGCCCAATTCACATTCGAAATACAGAATCACAAGCGATTAGCCTTTCATTCATTCAAAAAAATGCAATCAATGCATATGTAATGCACATATGACCCTTTCCAATTTATTACGGTGTTGTATTTGGCGCCTAAAGCGTCCCAATATGGCGCATTAATCGTTGAGCCAAAGGCTCGGATCCTTAATGGGGCTCGAGGCCCAATATAAATGTTGAGCTTGTAGCTCTCGGTGGCTACTCCGGTCACAACTCTCATTAGCGATCATGCATTCATGCATGGAATGCATATATCACAATTAAACAATATTATATCACAATCGGATCCAAATTATCACATTGAACAATTGTTTCATAACAATTCACAATATAATCACAATCGGATTTATAATCCCAATTAACACATTCATACAATTGGTTCACAAACAATCACATTCCAATCACAATCACCAGTAAAACACTCCTATGTCATAATCTCCCACATACATCGGACACCTTGGTAGGAATATTAGCACAAACAAGCGTAAGAGTCCTCCATTATTCTCCACAGTTGTATAAGTGTGAAATATAACCAAATAATAATTGAGGAACCATCTAGGTTACTCACCTTTGCTTCGAAGCTAAAGCACGGAAGTCTAAAGCAGCGTCCGTAGGGTGACGTTCCAAATGCTCCTCTAAAGCGGTCCAAATATTCAAACGTTACCCAATGTCCACTCGTAAATATTTACTAATGCACATGTAGCAATTAAAATGGGTACAATGCATGTTCGTGACATTTCCGGCACTATTACACAATTTCCCGTCATCAAAATTTTCTCTAAAAATTAGAAACCCATTGACACCAAAATCACTCAATTCGGACCTCTATAGGTCCAATTATAAATAAAACACGCATCAGAAAAATCATTATTCGGTCCCCTCACTTCGACCTAACCAATTCCCGTCAATTTCGGCTCTAAAAATTTCCAATTTTACGAATAAAAGAAATTAAATATTATACAAATCCGATGCCTCAAAATTCAGGTCAATCGGACGTTGGATGCGAAAGTAATTGACAAAAGAAATAATTAGGTCACATAAATCCCAAATTTCCTTTTTTTTTAATTTCCAATTTTCACTAACTACCTTCTCCTCTTTCAAAACCCTTATCTATTTACACAAGTGTCTAAAAATTCCAAATTCGGTCTCTTTGGAAAGTTCTCAGAAAACCAAACAAATTTCATGAAGGGTACACAAATCAATTTCACCTCTACGGGTGCCAAAATTGCACTCAAAGACACTGTCAAATCACAAAATTGCCACAACAGTTCAGTACTTTACCAAAAATCATAACTTTTTATCCCTTAGCTAAAAATTCCAAATTTTATGTCAATCAAAAGAGAAAAACAAGGGCTACAACTTTCATGAACAAACTGAAAGCCAAATCCCTCATTAAACAACTCAATTTCTCAATCAAAGCTTCAGCCTATCCAAATCATTCTCAACAGCAACACATTCTTCCAAATTTCATAACTTTCAATCCCATGTTCAAAAAATTACATGCTCTATATCCCTGAAAAGATCAGACAACAAACTACACTTCTTATGAAGGGCTCAGAGACAATTTCCTTCACTAACTAGTTCAAATTTGTCCATTAATATGACTGTCCTGTTAAACTTGTTCAAACAGCATAAAACCTAAAGCATATCGAAATTGAAAATTCATAACTTTCAATCCAGATATGCTAAATTCATAAAATATCTCATTAGAAAGCTACAATAATCCTCTACAAATTTTCAGTAGGTCACTTAAGCCAATTTCCCCATTAACAGTCCCAAATAAATATCAGAACACAAACAGCCCAAAACCTATTCACTTAGAGCATTCCCTTCCCAAAGGCTGAATTACCATTTCAACATTAACAGACCATAACTTTCAATTTACACATCGAAAAATATCATACTTAGTGGCGTTAGAAAGCTAACACAAAAATCTTCAACTTTCATGAAGACCAATTTCAC
Organism: Erythroxylum novogranatense; assembly: GCA_029891385.1. Lineage (NCBI taxonomy): Eukaryota > Viridiplantae > Streptophyta > Magnoliopsida > Malpighiales > Erythroxylaceae > Erythroxylum > Erythroxylum novogranatense. The sequence goes on from JAIWQS010000026.1 coordinate 31,945, forward strand.
AAATTCAACCTAAAGCAATCTAGGAAAATTCATCAAAGATTCAGGTCATCAAGCTCGAAATACTGTTCATACTGCACCTATACTTCACTTTAAAGCAAGATTCAACACTCTTCTAATCAAAATTGGGCAGCACTTCCTTCACAAGAAGTGTAGCCAAATGTATCAATTTTAATTTAAGACAAACCTCAACTCAATAGCATAACCATAGCAAAGTTATGATCAAAATCTGAACCATACACAAGGTGAATTTTTCCAGATTTCCTCTCTAACTCAACTTCCTTCATTCCAACACCTATCCTACATTAATAAGCATCCAATTCAGCCATAAAATGAACCACAAATTCATCAATCCATTCACTTGACTACCTAGCTACAATTGGGCAGCACCGAAACTGAACTTGCTTCCCTTAATTTCCATTCATCTTTAATCACAAAATCCACTTCAAATATCCTAATTTTCATACAACACATACTACCCTTTTATGCATTGTTATCCTCACACAAACATACCTTCATACCCAAGCAATCAATACACAAACTTTATGCAATAAATACACAATAAGGCTTCAACAATCAATTTAAGAACATAAATTAAGATCCTTACCTAATTAAGCTTTTAATTCCATCAATTCTTCATAAGATGTCAACTTTCTACTTTCCACCATACTACACGATCCTCATCACTTGAGGAGGGCTAGAGTAAGTTTTAGAAAACAAGGTGAAGAGAAAGCATTTAAGGTGGAAGAGCCTTTGATAAGGTGGAGAAAAGTAGCATTTTGTGTAAGAAGAAAGAACAAGCGATGGAGAGGAAAAGAAAAGAGAATTTTGGATGAGAGGAAGATTTGCACTTTAAAACACTCTTTTACTCCTTCCAATGAATGTGTCGTGGAAGCTATCCATTAGATTACTTATATAACCATTTAAATAATAAGACAAAGTAGGCAAGTGACATGTGTCACTTGCCACTTTATCGTTTTTGCATTCTACCGATCAATTTCTAAAACAATGAAATTTCTACTCCAAATTCCAATGGCTCATATCAAAAATTCCTAAAATCATGTATCAAATTTTTCAGTGCCATTGGACAGTCATTTTCAGCACCGGAAACCAAATCAATCTGTCACTTGTAAATTTTCCGGTCCGGAAAGTTTTCCCGAAAAATTCTAGAAAAATTTCCAAAATTCCACAAAAATGTAAAACACACAAAAATCCACTCCAATTAATTTTTCAAACACAAATAACACATTTTTTTACAATAAACACAGATGCCGGGAAAATGTCATGAATGCATGTACAATTATGTGCATGTGCAAAAATTTCAATTTATGTGCATATGAAGGCTCTCTTATGCATAAATATGCCGAGACTAATTTATACACTCCTAACCCGTCCCAATTGACCAATTTACCCTTCCCATCGGTGATGAGATGTTACATTATGTGTCATCCATCATGAACTGGTTAAGAATCAAGCATTTTCAATCTATGAATCATACATGCTCAATGACTATGATTTCAACAAGTATCACGACAATGAGTAAATTTTGATTACTTTTGCTTATGGCTATATTATAAATATGTTCCCACTGAGCTTTATAGCTCACCCTTCTAATCTCCCCATACGGTGACGATCAAGAGATCGAGTGAGTCCTGAGTTACTGACAAACACTCCGTTTCATTTTGTTATGTTTGTTATTTTCAATGTTATATTTTTGGAAGTCAAGACTTTAGTTACATTTCAAGTATCATTGGTTCAAGAGTGTTTTAGATTTTGGCTCTTAAATTCACAGTTGTAATTTGTTTTGAGATATTTTAAAAGTGTTATGAAACTCATCTTTTGGAGCATGAATTATGGATATATTTGTTTTAAAGCATGAAAGCAAGTTTTGAGTATGTTCACGATGGGTCCATTGAACTTAGATGGTCTCCTTCCTTAATCGTTTAATTTACATGTTTCGCTTTGTTTATTTAAATCACATGAAAGCGTGTTTCAAGTTTGTTTTCCAAGAGCCCATTAATCTTCATGGGTCTTTTCTAAATATATTATTAGCATGTTTCACGTCACGCTCTCATGTCCGATGTTGGGCTCGGCGTGAGGTCCAACATGTTGTGGTATCGGGCGCCTAGGTTTTTGATCTAGGTCGCATGACATCACTTTCAAGAAATAACTTGCATTGTTTTTCATGATTGGGCTGTTTTGCATATTTTGAAAATTGTCTTACTTGAACTAAAGTTTTCAATGGTTTTCTATTCAAGGAGGTGAACATGCCACCTCGAAGGAGAACTCGGGAGCTATGACTCGATCTCATTCTCGCCAGGAGTGCGGATGAATCCATATTCCTCGGGATCTTGGGACACATTACATTCGATTTGAGGCACCTAGTTTGCAACAAGAAGTGCCTCCACCGCCTCCTCCTATGCCTCGTGGAACTCCCATGGATCCGAGTTTCTTTCAAGCCTTTTCTCGAGCTTTCACGTATGTCATGGTTCGTAGATCTCGAGATGTCGATGCAAGCTCCGGTGAGCGAGTGGGCGTATGACAAGCTCGAAGTTTGGGGCGTGGATTTGATGGGACTATTAATCCGGAAGATCTTTGAAGCCCTGGTTGAAGAGGACCGAGAGGGTTCTAGTTCAGATGAGATGCTCAGATGAGGACAAGCTAGATTATGAAGTCGATCTATTAGGGTGGCCTTGCATTAGTGGAGTCGATTGCCTCACGGTCGAGTTGTTCCTTGGTCTTTGACATGGAGGGATTTTGTAGAAGTGTTCGAAAAAGTATCTCCAAGGTCTATGTGCAAGATAAGGCCAGGAATTTTGAATCTCATGCAGAGGGACATGAGTGTGGCGAGTATGAGCTGAAGTTCACACCAGCTTTCCGTTATGCAGCCAATATCAGGCAAGAGGAAGACAAGTGCCCTGAAGTTTGAAGGAGGTCTTCACTTGGGAATCGGGAGAAAGTCCCGATTCACAATTTCTATGACTACCAGCAGTTGGTGGATGCTGCTCTCCAAGATGAGAAGTTGGAGAATATCAGAAATGAAGGGAACAAGAAGAGGAAGAGCAGAGGCAGACTTTCAGGAAGGGTACTCGTGCTCCATTGCCCGAGAGGAGCACGAGGAGCGCTCGATCGAGTGAAGTAGGTAGCGGTGGGGCTACCAGAACAAGCAAGTGAGGGCAATATCGGGGCAAGCCTCTAATGTGGGAGGTGTCGGTAGAGCGGGAAGAAGTCGGTTCAACTATCCCTTATGTGACCGATGTGAGAAACATCATCGAGGAGAGTGCCTCAGATCACTTGGAGTTTGTTTTAGATGTGGAAGAAGGACATATAGCCAAGCATTGTCCTCGAGCAACCGAGACAAGAAGGTCCGATTTGAGCTTTTAGGCGGCAGAGGCAGTGGGAATCGGGCCGATTCTCGAGGTAGGCAGCTCTGGGGTATGTAAGGAAGACTTTCCTCCGGGGATGGCCAAGGGTCAAGCGCCGCAAGAGTGTTCGCCATGACTGGGAGGAAGCCGCAACCACACCGAGGTTGTCACGGGTATGACTCGCTTATTTGATTCAGCGATTTGTTTTGATTGATTACGGTTCCACGCATTCTTTTGTTTCGCGAGCATAGCATTGCATGGTGTGAGTTACATGCCTTTGGATAGGCCTTTGATTGTTAGTACTCCTCTAGGGAGGAGCGTGGTGATCGGTCGGTGTATGGCGGTGTGAGCTTTTATTGATGGTGTTAGATTGGTAGTGGACTTACTACCGCTAGACCTTAGAGGATTAGATGTTATTCGGGATGGATACCATGGAAGTATCTCGCCAAGCTAGATTGTGGTCGGAAAGAGGTAGAGTTTGATCGGGCAATGGTGAGAAGGTGATCTTCAGAGGGGATAGGAAGACACCATCACCAAGATTGATTTCAGCTATGTTGGCTGAAAGGATGATGGGCCAGGGATGTGAAGCTTTCTTGGCGCATGTTGTGGATGCCGATGTGCATGAAGGGAAGTTAGAGGATTTCCGATTGTGAGGAATTCGGATGTGTTCGAGATGAGTTCTTGGGTTTATCACCGTGAGAGAAATCGAGTTTATCATTGACTTGATTCCGGAACCGCCGCTTATTTCAATACCGCCTTACAGGATGGCTCCGGTGAGTTGAGGAGCTTAAGGAGCAGTTGGAGGGCTGTTAGAGAAGGGTATGTCGGATCGAGTTCGTCTCCTCGGGGAGCACCCGGCTCATTTGTTAAGAAGAAGGATGGATCGTGGTCTATGTGCATTGACTATCGTAGACTTAACAAGGTGACAATTAAAACAAGTATCCTTTGCCACGGATAGATGATCTGTTTGATCAGCTGCAGGGAGCACGGGTCTTTCCAAGATTGATCTCGGTCGGGCTATCATATTTCGGAATCAAGGAGTCGATGTAAGCAAGATAACATTCGGGACCCGTTATGGGCATTATGAGTTTTTGGTTATGCCTTTGACGACCAATGCTCCAACTTTCATGGATCTTATGAGCAGGATCTTGTGGAGTTTCGGATCGGCTTGTCATAGTGTTTATAGATGACATTCGGTGTATTCTAAGAGTGAAGAAGATCATGATGAGCATCTCGATTGTATTGCAGACTCTTAGGAGAGAGAGCTTTATGCCAAGTTCAGCAAGTGTAAGTTTTGGCTTCGTGAGGTGACTTTCCTGGACATGTGATTTCGCAGGATGGTGTACATGTTGATCGAGGAAAGTTGAAGCGATAATAAGTTGGCATGCACCCAAGACACGATAGAAGTGAGGAGTTTTCTGGTCCGGCGAGTTACTACAAGAGGTTTGTAGAAGGATTCTCCATGATATTGCTCGATGACTAAGCTATTAAGGAAGAATCAAGTTTGACTGGGTCGATGAATGCGGAAGAGCTTCGAGGAGCTCAACACGAGTTGACAAGTGCTCCAGTCTTGATTTTGCCTTTCGTGATGAGGGCTATCGATGTCTGATGATGCCTCGAGGAAGGGTCTCGGTTGTGTATTGATGCAAGGAGATAGGTTAATAGCATATGCTTCAAGGCAACTGAAGCAGTATGAGTTGAATTACCCAACTCGTGACTTGGATTTGGCAGCGGTGATCTTTGCCTTAAAGATTTGGAGGCATTATCTTTATGGTGTTAGGACTGTGATCTTCTGAGATCACAAGAGCCTCAAGTACTTCTTGAGCGAAGGAATTGAATTTGAGGAGAGAAGGTGGATTGAGTTACTCAAGGATTATGATTTGTTGATTGAGTACCATCGTGCAAAGCGAATGTAGTGGCGGATGCATTGAAAGCGAAGTCTTCTATTGCCCATGTTGAGACGGTGTATCTTCCTTTATTGGAAGAGATGGCCAAGCTTAAGATAAGTTTGAAGCGGGAGGAACCAAATTGCCTTCTAGCTAATTTGAGTGAGGCCGATACTCGGAGAAGGTTAGGGAGTTGCAGTGCAGGATGCGATTTGAGCAAGCTTAGGAGGAAATTCGAATGGTAAGGTTTCGAAGTTGTAGTGAGAGATGATGGACTCATGACGGTGGGGGATGACTTTGTATTCGAGATAGCAAGGAGGTTAAGGATGAGATTTTGGATGAGGCACACAATCGCCTTATGCCATGCACCCAGGTAGCACCAAGATGTATAGAGATTTGAGAGAGCAATTCTGGTGGAAGGGCATGAAGAGGATGTAGCAGTATGTTAGTAAGTGTCTCGTGTGTCGATGAAGTCAAATTTGAACACGAGCACCTTCGAGTAAGTTAAGGCCATTGTCCATTCCTGAGTGGAAGTGGCAAAGAGTAAACATGGATTTTCTGATGGGTTTGCCTAAGACTAGTAGGAAGCATGATGCCATATGGGTTATAGTGGATCGGTTGATGAAGTCAGCCCATTTTCTGGCAATCAGGCAGACTGATTCGTTACTGATTGAGCCAAATTTATACTATAAATTGGCCCTGTTTTCTTAAGTAATTATGCACTTGTTGACTCCTAATTCATGATTGTTGTGCTTAAATTGGTTCCTCATATCTAGCTTTTATAATTTGCACATTGTCAGTATTTTGTTGTCATTTGATATTAATTTTTGCATAACTTTTATTGGGACAATTGATACTGCAAATGTGTTGTATTTTTGTAGGAACATGGAGTCAAGCAGAAAGTCAACACGTCGTGAGAAGCCATCCATTCGTCGGGACGAACCAACACTCCCATTCGTCGCGACAAATTAAGTTGGTATAAGTTAATTTGTCGCAACGAATGACCATTTTTTATTCATCGCGACGAACGTTATTCATTAGTCGCGACGAATGTCGGATACCCGGCCCTTAAATGGAAAATTTTAGCACTGTTCCGACCCGGCCCGTTTACAACTCCTATAAAACCTTCCATTTTAGGTTAAACGAGGACGACCGCATTCCCGAGGTAGCTCTCCATCTTCTTCGTCTTCTCTATTTTCTCTAATAGGTTTAGTTTTCTTATTTTGCAGGTGGGAGACCACCAACGATTTAACATCAAGAATGCAACCCTTTCATTCCTCATCCTCGACCATCATTTGTATTCTCATCTCTTCCGCCAATCGTCGTTGGAGCCATGGGTAACTTTGGAGTTCCAGCGGTGATGGCTTCTTTCTGATTATGCAAGGCTAAGGTTTCCGTCTCCGAAAATGTAGCGAAGGTCGGAGTTCCATGAGCTTCAAGGGTAATCAACCATTGTTTTAGATTTCATCATGTTTTGTAAAACCTCGAGTTGGAGATTGCGAGATATGATGGATTGAATCTGGTTATAGTTTAATCGGATGTTAAACTTTGATTTATGGTGTGGATTAGTTTACATTGGAATGTTGTTACGAAATACATGAAGTTTAGTGTATGTTAAGCAGATTTGCATGAGTTAATTTAATCTACCTAGTTGTGTTTGATTGAATTGATTGTGTTTTATCTGGTTAACCTATTGCATAAACCATTTCATACCATACACTAAGGTTTTAACAAGATTTAGTTAATCGAGTTGATTAATTAAATTTTGGACTTAATGAGTTATTAAGGTTGAGCTTTGAAACTTAGTGGATTTCAAACCCGATATTTATTTTGAGTGATGATGACCCGAGCCACATTTTCGGAGAACTTTAGTTAATTGTTTTCAATCTTAATTATTTCAAATTGTCTAGCCTTTTAAAATCCCAAAACATTTATTTCATGCTTAGCTTTCTTTAATTTTAAAGATCGCCAAAACCCCGCTTTAATCGCTTTCTTGCATAATTCAAACATTAGGCTAGTCTTAGGATCAATTTCGCTTTGGTTCCTTGAGTAATTCAGGGTTGCACCTCGTGTTGCAATTCTTGGTATAAATTGATTTTGACCGGTTTCGAGGATCAATCTTAGGATTGAGCGATAAGTCGCGATCAAATTGGCGCCGTTCTTCGGGAACCAAAGTAATTGGTTTTCTAGGTTAGCCAAGTGTTTGTTTTACATTGTAGTTTTGTTGTTTGCATTACATTTTGCATTTCATAATTTTGTTTTATTCTGTTTGCTTCAATCTTTTTAGTGTTAATTACATTTGGTGAGCTTAATTACATTTTGCTTTAAGTGTTTAGTTTGATTGTTCTGCTTATTGTGCCTAATTTGAGTTATTGTGTTTCTTTGTGATTCTTGGCTGCGACGAGTTCATCATTCGTCGCAACGAGTTCATCGTTCGTCATAACGAGTTCATCGTTAAATCATGACGATTCGATTTTGTTTATTCGTCACGCAATGCGAGTTCCTACGAGTCATGACGAGCGAAGAGTGAATTAAACCCTACGTCGTCTTTGTCGTTTTAGTGAGCTAATTTAGGAGAACTTCTTTTGTGCATGCCCGTAGACTTAGGTTAGTTCATTTTCAACTGAAATCGAGCGATACTTAAGGAAGTGTAGGAAGGATGAAGAGAGCAAGCAACCCTAGCACATTAGAACATCAAGTAGGAGAAATGGCTGAGCATCAAGAATTTCCCGGTCACCAACCTAGGAACGGAGATCATGGATTAAATGGTGATCAGGAAAGAGTCGATGAGAACATAGGGAACAACAGGCGTAGAACGATCAGAGAAGCTACGACCTCGGACGTCAATTATCACCCTTTCACGCAGCCTCACCCGAACTTCGACGTGAATTTGAAGTTAAGGGCTATTGATCAATTCTCTCCCAAATTTCACGGTTTGGCGGAGAAGATCCCTACATGCATTTACAAGTCCGACAATGATTTGTCAAAGCATGAAACCCGTAGGAGCTCCCTAGATCATGTCTTTGTGGAAGGTGTTTCACTTATCCCTAGAAGGAAAGGCCCGGAGTGGTACATGAGCCTCCAAGGCATGTCGCGAATGCCTACCATAGTTGGGCCAACTTGAGAAAAGCTTTCTGGAAAAGTATTTTCCAGCCTCGAGGACGTCGTCGATGAGGAAAGAAATCTATTACGCCAAGCAAGACTATGACGAGTCCTTGTATGATTTTTGGAACAGATTTCAGGATCTGTTGTCTCGGTGCCCCCATCATCAAATTCTTGATGAACAGCTTGTTCAATATTTTTATGATGGGGTGAAGAATCAAGAAAAAGGGATGTTGGATGCTGCTTCGGGAGGATCGTTGATTGACCTCACCGCTCCAGAAGCGTGGGCCTTGATTAAGAGGATGGCCCTAAATCATCAGCAGTATAGTGTCAGAGATTCTAGAAGTGTCCAGGAAGTGGAAGCCATGTCGGCTTAGACAAAAAGGATGGAAAGCCTGGAATCAAAGGTGGATTCCCTAGAGCATAGGATAACTTCACAGTTGTCCTCGATTGCGGTGAGTGAAGAATTTAAATGCATCGCCTTCATCTTCCATTTGGTAGCCGCACTTAGTTGCGAATCTTGCGGATCGGTGATGCACATAACCAAAGGTCGTCTCGGGAGGTATGAAGAAGTCTGCAGTATACCCGGGAGACAAAATCTAAGTGGGATCCGTACTCTAACACTTATAATGAAGGATGGCGATCTCATCCTAACTTTAGTTGGAGGAGTAATGAGGAAGAGCACCCAACCGCTTTCAACAAGTGGAGTGGAGTGGAACATCTACAAACCAGTTCCTCGATCAAGAAGCATTGACGGTGCAACCACAACCGCCAAAAGAAGACATCAACCAGCCGCTGACAAAGATGATGACTCTCGTGAAGGAAGAGAGGAATTGATCGCGAATCAATTCAACGCCATAGCTAATCGATTCAGCGGGACTCCTCAAGAATCTTGCCGCTTTAGTGCCTTGGAAAAACGGATGGAACAATGGGAGACCAAGGTGAGAACTGAACTCATATGTCACTCAATTGTCTAACAATTTGAGTGAAAGCCAGCGAGGAATAGCGGATCAATTCCTTCCAACACGGCCATAAATCCAAAGAGTCTCAATGCTATTGAGCTAAGGAGCGGAAGGAAAGTGCGATTCAACATTCCCGATAAAGAAGAATGTACCAAGAAATCGAGGTTGAAGAGGAGCCTCAAATTAAGGAAAAGCGGATGTGAGATCCGAGAGTGAACAAGAAGAGAAGTTGCGAAAAGGACAACAATCAAGCTAATGGAAGTAAGAGTCAAAAGGAACAAAGAAACGGAAATGAAGCAACACAAAAGGAAGTCAATCAAGGACCTTCCTTCTCAATTCCTACTTGATGAGCAAGAAGGTCAACGAACTGAAACATGAAAAGGAAATTATTGACCTATTTGGGAAGGTGGAAGTAAATGTGCCCTTTGGACTGGTTAAGAGAGTGCGGCCTATGCCAAGTATCCGAAAGACTTGTGCACCAACAAGAAGAAATTTAGGCGAACGAAAGAGTCCAGTCACTCGAATGTTTCAAGATTATTCAAGCCCCAAATCCTGTGAAGTGTCAGACTCAGGATCGCTCACCATTCCTTGTGTCATAGGAAAGGTGACAATTGGAAGAGCACTTCTTTGGATTTGGGAGCGCAATCAATGTGATGCCAAAATCATCTATGAAGCCACGGAGGTTAAGAGCGTAAAACCTACTTGGTAGTGTTACGGTTGGTGACAGATCCTTCCGACACCCTGTGGGCATCATTGAGGACATTCTGGTCCAAGTGAAAGGATTAGTGTTCCCTGCCGATTTTTACGTGCTGGATATGTCTACTGAAGTGGTGCAGGACACTTCTCTAATCCTTGGATGACCCTTCCTTCGGACGGCAAGTACAATGATCAGTATGAAGGAAGGGAAGATCACCATGGAGGTTGGTGATCAACACGTTAGCTTCAACATGTATAAAGCTATGAAGCACCCTAACGAGGATTACTCCTTGCTTGGGGTGAATATGCTAGATGTTGTGATTGATGATGCTTGTTCTGAATTTGCAAAATCTCTAATTCCGACCACTAATGATCTCTTTGGAGGCAGTTTCTATTTTGATGATAGTGCAGGTACTTATTAGGATACGGGAATGGACATGGAGTCGCCCAGACCCAAGCTGTTGACATGGAGCTTGGATATCAACCGCACATCTATCCCGAGCTACAAGATCCACCTTGAGCACCAAGTGTTTCTTTTCCTGCATTTTCAATATATTTGTGCACATTATTTGATTTGACTTGAAATGTTGTGTTGCATGAACGTATTGTTTAAGTGTGGGGAAGAAACCCATCGAGAGGAATAGTCGTAGTTAAGTAGGATTTTCATTTGCTTCAATAAATTGATTCCCTCTTGTTAGCTCTGCATGTTCCTTGTTTGATGAAGCATGAAATAGATTAATGCGATCGAGTGAAATGTGGATTGATAAATTGAATGTTTGTGCAATTTGCGTAGGATCCTTAGAAATTTTGTTTTGGGTGGTTCGTCGCAACGAACATCCCTGTTCGTCGCGACTTATCTAGGGTTTTTCTGTTTTGTTCGCTGCGGCTAACGATTCCCAGTTTTGCCCTTATGAACCGTTGGTCTTCCTCTTTGACCGAGGTCCTTTCGTGCCCTTTCGTTTGCCTTCCGCCCTATTTCTTCTCCTTCTTCCTCCTTCTCTTTCTCCCTCACTCTCTCGTTTCTTCGCTGCCTCCGTCGACGTTGCCTCATTCCCTCCGTAGTCGTCTCCTTCAAGTCTCCCTTCACTATCAACTCTAGTAAGCCTCTTTCCTTTTGTTTTTCTCTTTATTCGCTTTCATTTTTGTTGATTAATGTTTAGTTAGGGTTGTGGGAAGCGCTGTTCGTCGCGTGTGTCTGCAGAATCGCCGTTAGTCGCGACTAGTTTCATAATTAGTCGCGACGAACGAAGAATCCCATTTGTCGCAACGAACGTACCTATCCGTCATGATTTAATGGTCGAGACCTAGACTCGTCGTGACTTCCGAGCATTAGTCGCACGAGGAGGCTGATTCAGATCATGTTCCTAGTTAAGTTTTTGTTTCTATTACTTGTATGAGCAGGACCATGCCTCAAACTCACAATGCTAGCAGCAGAGAGAAACCCCTCCTCTTCCTCTTGCTCCCTCTCGGTTCCGCTTCATGAGTCTCCTCCACTGCAGCTGCTCCAGCCCCATGCCTGCATGATTGCACCTCGCCTTGAGCTTGCCTGTTTGGCCTCCGGCCCCGGCTGGCTCTGCTGCTCTAACTCTTACGCCGCAGTTCCCGTCACCTTCTTTTTTCCCTTTCATTCAATCGCTTTCGCCGCGCCTTCTTCGGATCCGCCAATCGGCGACCCTCTTGTTTAGTCGGTGTCCCTACTTTCGTTTGTATTTTGTGTTTGTTGTTTGTCTCTATTTTCTTTTCTTTGTTGTAATTTTAACTAGTTCTTGGATCCTTCCTTTTGTCCACTTACGTTTTGAGCTTAATGATATATCCCCATTTCTCTTTTGTCAATTTTTGTTTCATGCTTCTATGTGTGCCTTGTTACTTCGCCATGTGGACAATGCCATGTTTAAGTGGGGAGCTAGTTCCTTCTTATATTTTGCATTGCATGCCTATTAGAATTTGTGCATAATTTTGTGGGCCCTTTCAAATTTTATCGATAAATTTGAAACTCAATCAAACATTTTTCGCACTTGTTCTTTTCAGGTCCTTGCATGCAAATCATTTACAAGTTTCAAAAATCGATACTTGAGTTTTGAAAATACTCTCATTCTTGAACGATAATTGATTTGGCAAAATTTTAACTTTTGAAGTTTTCAAAACAAAGTGAATGGGAGCATGCTAACAAGATAGTATTGTCAGTGTTTAAGACTTGAGATTGATCATTGAGACAAACCCTTGTTGGAAGGATATTTGAGCCAAAATTTTTCTTCTATATCTTTGTGTGTGCATCTGCTTAGTTCATACTTCTCTAGAATTTGTGTCAATTTTTACTCAAAGCTTGATGGACTAGAATTTTGTTAATATGATAGAGTATGTTCCTTCTTTCGACCTTTTCCCCAAACACCAACCTTTAAACACTTTTCCTTTGCAAATTTCTCGAGCCTTTATTCTATGAGCATTTGCATACATAGTAAGATGATGTTAGTAGTCTGTGTTTTGTTATTATGTTAAAAAAAAAAGTTGGAAAACGAAAAAGTGTTAGTCTTGTGTATCCCAAAAGGGGTAATAATGTGTTGTATCCCAAAAGGGATTAGCATCTCAAATGAGATAGCAAAATGTTATTAAAAAAATGTGTATTCAATTTATTTGGTGTTTAGTTTGGTGTTGACATCGGTTCCTCATTTAGCGATGCTCATACTTTTCTTTATTTCACTTCATCCATTCATCTAGCCTTCCGCTCATTACAACCCCGAAAGACCTCGGATCTTCAAAATGATAGTCCTCAGGTGGAGAAATAAAATTAATACAAGCTTATGGTAGAGATGCATTAAGCGATTGAGAGAAAATATCCTTAAACACAAGTGAGTTGAGCGTAAACACCACATCCTCGAGTGATCCTCTTTTGTTCAATCTCATGTGCTTAAATTCTTTCAAAGGTACATTTTATTAGCACTCTTTCAATTTGTCATGTGAATTACGATGAAGTGGATTGCGTCATTTCGTTATTATTTGAGCATGGGCGGAATTTTCTTTTACTTTTGTACTTTTGACTCTTGTAAACTTTTTCCAGGAGTACAAAGGTCTAAGTGTGGGAATTTGATTGAGCCAAATTTATACTATAAATTGGCCCCTGCTTTTCTTAAGTAATTATGCACTTGTTGACTCTAATTCATGATTTTTTGCTTAAATTGGTTCCTCATATCGAGCTTTTATAATTTGCACATTGTCGGATTTTGTTGTCATTTGATATTAATTTTGCATAACTTTTATCGGGACAATTGATACTGCAAATGTGTTGTATTTTGTAGGAACATGGAGTCAAGAAAGTCAATGGTGAGAGCCGCCCACATAAAGTGGAATAAAACCTTGAGGTCATGGGTTCGAGCCGCTGGCTCACCCATGATCAAAGAGGACAATCTTGATTAATGGGTACTGAAGTTGGTGGGTTTATCCACGGTGCATCTGAATCTGAAGTTGGTGGGTCCCTTCGTGGGGTTAAAATCCACCGGGTCCAACAAAATGATGTCGATTTCTATATGCTTTGTTCTACTATGCAAAATTGATTTTACCTAAACAAATTGCATTTGGTATTATCACAATAAATGGGAATATTTTTAACCACAATACCATAGTCAAGCAATTGATGTTTAATCTAAAAACTTGGGCACATGCACTCCCAAATGCTACATATTCAGATTCAAGAAGGAAATAGCTACACTAACTTGCTTTTACTAGCCCAAGATATCAAAGATGAACCTAAGAAATGACATAATCTACTAGTACTTTTCTATCAATTCTACACCACCATGATCAAGATCACTATAAGCATACAAATCAAAGGATTCACAACTGAGATATCATAAACCATGATTGACAGTTCTTCTCAAGTATCACTCAAATGAGAAATCTTGGGGCAAGAGTGAAATCTAGTACAAAGACATGTGGCAAACATGATGTCAGGTCTAGAAGCAGTTAAATACAAAAGAGAGCCGATCATACCTCTATAGAGTTTTTGATCAACATCTTCTTCATGTTCATGTTTTTCCAAGACCAGATTTGTTGCCATTGGTGTTGCTGGTACTTTGCATCCATCCATTTTAAACTTCTTAAGAAGTTCCTTGGTATACTTCGATTGGTGGATGAAAATGCCATTTTTGTGTTGCTTGATTTGCAATCCAAGAAAGAAATTGAGTTCCCCCATCATGCTCATTTCAAATTTGCCTTGCATTAAATCACTAAATTCCTTACACAAAAATTCATTAGTACACCAAACACAATATCATCAACATAAATTTGACAAATAAGCATATCCTTGTCAACATGTTTAATGAATAAAGTATTATCGATCTTACCACGAACATACCCATGTTGAGTTAGAAAAGTACTTAACCTTTCATACCATGTTCTAGGTGCTTGCTTCAGTCCATAGAGTGCCTTCTTGAGTTTGTAAACATAATCTGGATGCTCGTGATCTTCAAATCTTGGTGGTTGTTTGACGTAGACTTCCTCTTGGATGTATCCATTGAGAAATGCGTTTTTGACATTCATTTGATTTAATTTGATCCTTTTATGAGACGTAAAGGCACATAATAGTCTAATTGCCTCCAACCGAGCCACAGGAGCATATGTCTCATTGTAATCAAGGCCTTCTTCTTGATAAAATCCTTGAGCCACTAACCTTGATTTATTTTTAATCGCTTCACCATTCTCATCATATTTAATCCGATTTACCCACTTGACTCCAATAATAGTTTTGTCCTTTGGTGGAGCTACCAAATCCCATACATCATTTCGCTTGAATTGATTTAGCTCTTCCTGCATAGCTAATAGCCATTTTTCATCTTTAAGAGCTTCTTCTATATTCTTGGGTTCTACTAAGGAGATGAAGGCTGAATTGCTCACATTCTCATAGATATTTCTCCTGGTTCTCACACCATCATTTAAATCACCAATGACTTGCTCCATAGGATGGTTCTTTGCTTTTGCCCATGATTTAATATTGGGTACATGGTTTTCTTCGTCTAGCTTCAATTCCTCAATCTTGGATTCAATTTCTTCAACTTTATTACTTGAACTTCCTGCATCATCATCAAAACAAACCTTTCTCGGGGGTGAAATCATATCATCAAATTTAACATGAATACTTTCTTCAACACATTTAGTCCTATTATTATAAACTCTAAAAGCCTTACTAGTTTGACAATAGCCAATAAACACACCAATATCAGATTTTGAATCAAATTCCCCTAAATTGTTCTTTCCATTATTATGAATAAAGACCTTACAACCAAAAGGATGAAAATAAGAAATATTGGGTTTCTTACCTTTCCAAAGCTCGTATGGTGTCTTGTTTTTGTCTCTTCGTAAGTGCACCCTATTGATGACGTAGCATGCGGTATTGACCGCTTCCACCCAAAATGATTTAGGAAGGTTGTATTCATTTAACATGGTTCTGCTCATTTCTTCAAGTGAGCGATTTTTCCTTTCTACTACACCATTTTTTACGGAGTCCTTGGTGTCGAGAAATTATGTTCCATTCTGTATTTGTCGCAAAGACTTTCGAAAGGTTCACATTCAAATTCACCTCCATAATCGGTTCTAATTGCAATGATAGACAAATTTATCTCATTTTGAACCAATCTACACCACTTGGTAAATTCATTAAAGGCATCACTTTTATTTGCAAGAAATCTTACCCAAGTAAATCTAGAAAAATCATCCACAATCACAAGAACATATAATTTTCCACTAAGACTAGCATGTCTAGATGGTCCAATCAAATCCATATGCACAAGTTCAAGAATTCTAGATTTGCAAATTTCTTTCTTTGGTTTGAAAGATTCTCTAACATGTTTGCCTTTTAAACACGATTCGCACAAGTGATCTTTAGCAAATTTTATTTTAGGCAAACCTCTTACAATGTCATTTTTCGAAAGTTTAGAAATTAGAGGCAAAGGAGCATGTCCTAATTTTCTATGCCATAAAAATGCATTTTCTTTTAATGTCACTAAACACTTTTTATTAAACGAACTATCATCATGTAAATCAACAATGTATGTATTTCCATGTCTTAAACCAATGAAAGCTACATGACCATCCTTCTTAACCATGCAATGTGATGATTCAAAACTTACATTAAAATTCATATCACAAAGTTGAGAGACACTTAACAAATTATGTTTCAACCCATCAACAAGCAACACATTGTCAATGGTTGGCAAGGCTCCTTACCCACTTTACCAATTCCAATGACCTTACCTTTGTTGTGTCCAAAGTGACATAACCTTGATTCTTTGGTTTGATTTCGCAAAAGGTTCTTGTCTCCACTCATGTGTCTTGAACATCCGCTATCGATGTACCAAGTGCTTGACGACCTTTCATCCCTTGCTTGTACCTACAATATCAACGTTCTTTCATCTTATAGGTACCCAAGCCATTTTGGGTCCATTTTGGTTAGCCATATAAACCACATTAGGTGGTGTTGTGCCTTTAATAACCCAAATTTTCTTAACCTTAACACATCTTCTAGTACTCTTGCAAGCAATTTCTACATGACCATCTTTCAAGCATTTAGCACATTGAGCGATTTTTCCATCCTTAGTAAATTTGGAAATTAAAGAACAATCTCTATCAAAAGGATCATATCCTAATCCATGTTTAGAAATTGAATATCTTTGCAACGATAATAGTTTTTCAAACTTTTCGTTTCCATTCACAAATTTTCCAACCACATACGAAAATTATTTTCTAAGTCTATCAAGCTCACAAACAAGTTTTTCCTTTTCAATAAGGCATGCAGAATGATCTTCCTTTGGACTATCTAAATCATCAATTGTTTCATGTAAGGTACTATTTTCAGCAACCAATTCTCGTATTTTCTTTCTTAATTTTTTGTTAATCTCAATAGCTTCTTCAAAATCAGCTTGTAAGGCATCAAAAGAATCTCTTAGATCTTGGTCCTTGAAAGTTACCTCATTTTCATCATCACTTGATGAACTTTATGCCATAAGTGCCAGGTTGTTTTCATCATCGCTTTGGTATGCCTCCTCATCATCACTCCAAGTTGCCACTGTGCTAGTTTTCCTTTTTCTTTGTCGATTTGTTATTTTTCTGGAAGTTTGATGTGGAGGATGAGATTTTGCATTCTCTTGCGAGATGTCCCCGTTTTCCACATCTCCAACATTCTTCATTGCCTTTCTTTTCGTCATAGCCCTTGGATTTTCTTTCAATTGCAAATTTTTTCTTTTCTCCAATTCTTCCACCAT
Organism: Erythroxylum novogranatense; assembly: GCA_029891385.1. Taxonomy (NCBI): domain Eukaryota; kingdom Viridiplantae; phylum Streptophyta; class Magnoliopsida; order Malpighiales; family Erythroxylaceae; genus Erythroxylum; species Erythroxylum novogranatense. The sequence goes on from JAIWQS010000026.1 coordinate 49,203, forward strand.
TTAATTCCTTCCTATGATTTTTGAGAAGTCCTTTGAATTTTCTCAAATTTCTAGCGTACATTGCTATCTCTTCGTCTTCCTCCTCTTCATCTATTTCTTCATCACTTTCATCAATGTAAGAAGTATTAGCTTTTAAAGCAATAGATTTTGTGGTTTACCTCTACCTCCTCTGGATTTGAGAATAATCTCATAGGCGATAAGTGATCCCACCAAGGCGTTGAATTCTAGATGGTTGAGATCTTTAGACTCCATAATGGCGGTGACTTGTGAGTCCCATTCCTTTGGTAGTGAGCGAAGAATTTTCTTTACCTTCTCGCTGTCCGTCATATGCTTTCCAAGGTTGCCTAATCCATTTATGATTTCTGCAAAACGATCAAGCATAGTAGAAATAGACTCACCTTCTTTCATGACAAACATTTCATAGTCATGAAGCAGCATGTTGATCTTTGTCTCTCGGACTTGGTTGGTTCCTTCATGGGTGATACGAAGTCTCTCCCACATTTCCTTGGAGCTGGTACACGAGTTAACTCGGTTTCTTTCCTCAACCGTGAGAGCGCAGTAAATTAGCTTCATTTCTTTCGCATTGATGTAAGCTTGTCTCCAGTCATTGTCGTCGTATTCTAGCTCCGTTTTTAACTTACCATTTTCTTTTAACGGTGGTTGTGGACCGAAGATAATTATCTTCCAATATTCCACTCCTTCGCTTATGATATGATACTTCATAGGATTTTTCCAAGAAGAATAATTAGTACCATTAAATAAAGGAGGACGGTTGTTTGTGTTACCTTCTTCCGCTAGGTTATTGTGTGCCATCCCTAGATACTTCTGCTCTGATACCAATTGTAAGTGATCTAGAAGGGGGGGGGGTTGAATAGATCCTTAATCGTTTTGTAATTTTCTACAACAAAATCAGAAGTTAATTCACACAAAAATAATTTAAATAAATTTAAATAAACAAAGTAGGGAAGAAGATCAAACACTGTTTTATAGAGTTTCGGTGCTAAGACCTACGTCCTCTACCTAAGCTCCCACTTAAGATTTTGCCAATCACTTTATTGCACACTTTGTAGTTGAGTGTGAACTTTTTACAACGCCACTTGAATACTGGCTCAAGCTACCTTACAAACGATTTGTCTTCCAGCACAAATCCTACCTCACACGTGACCTTCCTCTCGTCACTCAAATTGTAAAAGAAATATAGCAAAGATTGAAGAACAAGTGCTCAATATAATAGTGTAACAAAATGAGAGCAATAAAGAGCAATTTGGAGCAATAGAAGAGTATTTAGGCTTGTAGAACTTGTATATACTCTTCTTCCATCATCCTCTATTTATACTTGAAGAAATATAATGTTGGAGCTCATTCTAGCCGTTGCTTGATTAATATTACCGTTCCTTGATAATCTCCAATCCATTTTTGGCTAATTGTACCGTTGGAGCTGATTTGGTGCATCCATAAGTCGACTTGTCAAATGAATAAGTCGACATGTTTCAACCATTTACGTAAAAATTGTAACTCCGCTCTCCAATAAGTCGATTTGTGCTATGTAAGTCGACTTGTCGTCCTCGATAAGTCAACTTGTGTTATGTAAGTCGACTTGTGTTGAGATATCTTCATATATAAGTCGACTTATGATTTGCAGGTCGACTTATTCTGCCTTCAACGGTAACATCCATCTGGATCTTCTGTAATCCTCATGTTTTAAGCCATTTTTCTTATAATGAACCTCCTATCTTGATTCTTCAATGATTAAACACTTGCTCATCTTGATTTGCACGATTCTTTCATTGAATAATACCTGAAATAATTTCTTAACTAATTCTAGATATTTTATTATTATCAAAACATAAAGGGATTTAATTTTTCAACCACCATTGGTCCAACATCTAAGAATGACCTTGATATGATATCTCTAAGGCAAGTTATGCCGTTTGTCCCGAACAGGTTCAATATAATTGAGGACGGAACCTTGTTTGATTCCTTCGGCCCAATCTTTGTTACCCGACCTCTAAACTAAATGATCCTTGTGACAATAGATTTCTAACACATTGTGCTATCGCTCCACAAAAATTGGCAACATTTGGAATTGATTGGAAAAAGGTTTGATTGAAGGAAAGTGAGGGAATCTATTGGAATAGTATGAGCTGGTATTATTTTATTGAACATGCTTCAGTATTTTGAATATATATGGATCTGTAGATTTCCAATTGAGATGTTTTTTAATGTGGAGTAAACTAGAGACATAGATTTACAAATTACACGAGAATTTGAATTCTGATTCAGCTTCTAAGATGTTCAATTTCTAGATGAAAGTTGGGTATTCATTAGAAACTTAAGACAGTGGGAAACCAATTTTCTGAAGAAGTAAAATTGTGATTCTAGTTTGAGGTTTCCCAAAATCTATTCTAAAGTTGAAGAAATGTGAATGAGAAGATTTTTGTTTTTAAATAAACTAGAGACATGGAGCTTCCAATTATCTGAAGGAATAGAATTTTTAATTCAGTCTCTAAGACTTTCAATATCTAGATGGAAGTTGAGCATATAATATTTGCTTTAGTATAAGAATGATTTAGAAAATAGGGTCTGAGACTTATCGTATCAGAGATTGAAGATGAACCGAGGATGACTAATGAGGGTTAATTAGAATAACCATACATGGTTAAGGATATTTTATTAGTATAAGCTCACATTTTATGGTTCCGAATGTTACGCTCCAAAGTCGGGGTCCAACAAATGGAGGATTTCAAGCTAGAATTTAAGGACTTAAGTTAATCTCTAGTATCACTTAATTTCCTAACATAATGATAAGCATAAAATCTATGGACTTGGACCATCATACCTTTCTTGATTGCTTCTTTACAACCCAAAGCATTGATCAAGTGGTTGTAAAACATGAAGGGAGCCTTCCTAACTTTTTTCTATGTGAGATTGCTAATTTTGTTAAGATTATAGTCAAATGATAATTTACCTATAAAGGAAGCTTTATTAAGTGGAAAGGAAGTTTGCCACTAATGGTTAATTACAGCTCGATCCAATTTCTTTTAAATTAGCCAATATCCACTCAGATTGTTTGACCAAGTTAAAAATTTTCCATCATAATTCAAGTCCATTAGCCACAATGAATTTAAACTAGTTCTTAAGTATTTACTCATACATTTGGGGTTGTTTCTTATACCTTTGGGTTCTATTAGGTAGATATTTATATTGAAATCATCCAATATTTAGGGATCTATCATCCTGTTTCCCTCTACCTTTAATTCGAAGTCTAAGAGACCAGTGATTAGGGGGTCTTTTTTATTTAGATAGCTATGTAGTATCTCTTTTCTTTTGGGTCAATACTACCCTTTAGTATTACAAGCTATGATGGACGTTTAGGGGAAAGAAGCTTGGAAGATTTGGGCTTGTTCTTCATCCCTGACCTTTTTTGGTAACAAGTTTGAAGGAAGTTTCATCATGTTAGGGATTTAGTTTGGGAAGTTTTAGGATAGGGTTAGACATAGCCTCTTTCCCCTTCCCCTCTGTTGAATTCGATGCTACATCTTCTAGGGTTAGATCATGACACTTATCACATATGGTATTACTTGTACGTATTGAATTAGGTAACATAGCCTCATCCTTTAAGGGATCCTTGCGGTATTCCTTAAGAGTGGTTGGAATAGGCTTATTAAGTTCTATAGGTTTGATAGTTCTATAGCCATAAAGTTACTTAATTCACTAAGCTCCTTAAAGTATCCTTTGGTGAATAATCCCATAAATGATTACATTGCTTGAGCTAGGATTCCAACAATGGCTTCCATTAGTAGCATATCTCCACATTACTCATTATTCTATCTAAGTTTCAAAATTTGGATATATTTAGAGAGTTCTTGATTTGAAATTTACCTCAATACAAAATCTCAAATAACCTAACATTTTAACTCTTACTATGGTTTCTTCCATTCTCAATGGTTTCCTTATAAATTTTTTTTGGTGACTTATCCCCATAATAGTCAAGTTATCAGGGGGATATCATGCAAATTCACTCGCAATGAAAAATGTTTAATACTTAGTTTGCTCATGTCTAACCCTTGTCTCCACTTTTGTAATAGTATTGACATACTATTTAAATGCGGCATACCTTGATTTAGTATCATGTTTATTCCTTGTGCAGAGTTAAATTTGAATATAAAGCTTCCTTGGTCATAGACGAGTAGGCCTTCCATTCCCTCTCCTTTCTAATTTCTAAATGCCCACTATTATATGAGGGGAAAAACTAGACATTTCTCTAAGAAGAGCCCCACTAAAGTTTTTGATCATCTTGAGGCACCAACCTTGAGAGTTTTGAGAGGTGGGGCAATGACCTTACCATCTTTATAAGAAGTAAGAGGAAAATAGATTAGCTCTAGATTTGGGTTGGAACCCCTATAATCTATTTCCTGAGAACTTCCAGGGCAACCTCTTCCAAAGTAGCCTCAATGTTAGGCACAAATTGAGGGTTAGGGTATAGGGAATTAACTAGATGGAAAGAGAGGTGTTTTGGGGTTAAGTATAGAGAATTACACACTAAGGTGCCTAAATGTTAATTCATTTAAATTGCATAAATTCTGGACTTAATTATCGTTGATGTGTTGAAATTATTATCCAAAATTGATGGAATTGCTCTATAATTGTTTACAAATGGTTTTCAACACTCTAAAGAAGAAAAAGGACCAAAAAGGTGCAAAAAAAGGAAAGAAATCCGAAATTTCCAATCTGGCCAAAATTCAGAGATTAGGCATGGGCACACCTAAGGATGGAATCTGGAGCCTGTAGAAATTCTAGAATTTGATTCCAATTAAAACACAATCTTTCAAGATCCTCTTGCCTTCTTTCCAAGAAGTCTCCCACTGAAAATAGAAGTACACCTAATCTGGACAAAATCAAGAGAAGATAATGAGGAGATTCACATCAAATAGGAGGCTTGGGTGGTTGCTGTTAGAGTAGTGCCCTGAAGGCAATCACCTTTAGCGCATTTTGTACAAAGTTGTGTACATACTTTATGAATAAATAAAGAAAGGCATATTTCATTAACTTGCTGTTCATTATTTATGAATGGATATTGATCTATAAGCAAATTAATGAAGTCCATGATATATGACATAGCATGAAAGAAATTGTGATGTGATCATACTATTGAGATTCCTATCATGTGCAATTATGTCAGTATCTAAATTATCCCTAGTCATAGGATTATTGAGACTGGACATCGGTAATCCGGAGAGACTAGTACATCTCAAGCTCCTTGATTTGATCAAGCGATTGGATCTCGAGTCGTAAATATGAGATATTTAGGGTTGAGATGTGGATGCCTACTAGAGGTAGTAAGTACCTTGGATGACCTGCGATGAGATCATCACATGGATGTCCTATTCTAATGTCAGTGATAATCTCATCATAGCAATGGTGCAAGTATCCTTAGACTTGAGGTGCTCAAGGATATCTTGAATCTTGATTACGTGCTTTGACTCCATTCCTTGTTGCCTTCTGAGGTCACTCATAAGGTGGTGATTGGGTACAACTTGAGGTATTGAAGGTAATTGAGTAGCCAATAGAGGATTCACCACTTCGTGATAGCGAAGATGATACCCATGGCTATTGTCGAGGTCATTACTTGAAGTCTCGGTGAGCATATATGTCATGAAGAATGTCTTCATTGACATATAAAGTAATGAGTCCCAAGACAAGAACTGAAATCACTTGGACTAGATTTGACATAGTCAGTCTAGTAAAGAGTTGACACTTTGCCCATACTCATAACCAAGTGGGGTATAGCATGGTGAAAGGACGAATTGCACGGTAATTGTCTATGGAAAGGTTCGTGATATGGTTCATGATGAATACATGTTCATTCGTCAAACCAATTACTTTTCGGTCAATTGGGGGTCATGATGTGTTGCTAGATACCACTCATGACTTGCTTGGATTAAGTGTTAATCTAAGTGGCCAACATAACCGGGAACCTAATGGGTCACACGCATAAGAGTGTCTCGGAGAATTAGTAAAATAGTTTTGGATGAGTTCGATATATGGAGAACAACGGATTAAATGGATCTCGATGAGATCGAGATATGTCCCGATGAGATCGCGACATCGATATTGCTGAAAAACGCTTCGGGGTTTTTCCATATCGGGACCAAGTAGCCGGTAGGGACCGACCCAGTGTGTTGGACCACTTGACATTTATTTATATATATATATATTATTAATTAATTAAATAATTAATTAATTAAAAAATATATATATATGTTATACGTGGAAAGGAGGAGAACCTTCTCCTTTATGCTTTGTCATCAAATTCATTAAATGACAAAAAGACAAAAATGAAAGATGAAGAAGACTCATCATCGTTGGTTTTGAGAGATGTAGAAAGGATTTTGAAGAAATCCTAAGTTATTCACTTCTTCATCAACGAAGTTACTCTCCTCTTCAAGCCTCTTCATCTCCTCTTCATTGTTTTTCCAAGCTCTCCAAGAACAAGGTAAGATCTAGCAGTCTTCAACTTGTTCTAGCTATTCCCGGGTCAAAGGGTTTGTCCCGGTTAGGTTCTCTGATCTCTGCGTGGATACCGTTAGAGACGGTCTCCTTTGGCCGTTATGGTTTGAGTTTGTTGTATAGACACATGGATCCTGGCTTTCGGGAAGGTCCCGGAACAAAAATTTTTGTTTTCTGCACCGTGGGTATGTGATGCTCACACCGGGATTTTCCTACAGTGGTATCAGAGCCACTTGTGTCGTATATAACGAAGAAATCATGACTAGGTTGGAGTTGCCTATTGCTTGTGACGATGATGCATGTTGATTGTGTGAATTTCGAATTCAGTGTAGAAATATTTTTTTTGAAATTTTCTTGCCCAGATATGTTCACAAGATGTTGTTACATATGTCTGTGGAAGCTTGGAATTTATCAACGTGATTTGATATCGTTTTGCTAATTTATTCCCCAATGTTCTGGTTGCTGTCTTTGTGCACATTCAATGGACAGGCATGCTTATAAATTCGAGAATAAATTATAGAAATTTTTTTTTCTGATTTTCTTTCACCAACATGTCTCTAAGATGTTTATGAATGTCTGTGAGAATGAAAAAATGTTTTCGAGGTGATTTACTATTTATTTGAGAATTTATTGTGTGCTGCTGGGAATAACTGTGTTGAGGAACACAGATTCTACATTGGCTTTGTTGCTGAGATTGGATGAGTTTTTGATGGAAATAAATCCTGAAAAAATTCATGGAGCTTTTTTTGAACATTTTGTAACCTCTGTAATTTTCTCATAATTTATTGAAATTTTTTAAATGAGTTTTTCAAGCAAAACACAGAGCTTGGCAGTTTTGAGAAAGTTGCTGGAGCTGTTTTGTTTGGAATGATAAATTGTGTATTTCTCAATTCCAATGCCTTGGATCATTTTTAATGTGATTAAAAATGTGTTATATTGATGTTTTATGCTTTCCAAATTTAATTTCTTGAAATTGGGTTTCCAAATATTTTTCGGATGTTAAATGTGTCACATTAGCGTCTCTTTAGTGTAATTCGTTGTCTTGATTATTTTGGCCGTCACAAATTTTGTGACCAGTGCCGAAGTAATCTTGATAAAGTTTAGACTAACTAGAGATACTTAGGGTGATAGTTTGATATTCTCAAATTATTTGGAGATCTAAATGAATAAGAGTGTATTCATCAATTTCAAGTTTTTCATGTATAGTTTGACTATATATGGTAAGCATGAAACAATGAAAGTGTTTCATTGGTACATCATAATAAAGGATATTACACTTGGTATTGTGAATTGGAATTGCACGGATTGAGAAATTAGCCGATTAGATAGCAATTCCACATGGATAAGTCGACTAAGAAAGATGAGCATGATCGTTGGTGTTGTTTTAAAAGATGGAAAAATGGTTTTTTCTCTTCTTTATGAATGATCATTGTGGATTTAGAAAGAGTTTCTAAAATCCTAAGGCTTTAACAAGCTATTCATCATCTTCATCTTATTCAAGCTCTCCTTCATCCTCTCTAAGCTTCTTCAAGCTTATTCTCAAGCTCTCCACTACAGTGGTATGAGGAGAAGAAGATGAGACCTGAAAACCCTCACACATCATATGAAAACTAACGCCTTCCATTAATATGGGGAGAACCAGAGTTCTTATAGAGTTAGGTTGTTGGGTAAACCCAAGCTCACTCTATACGAATATGTTCCAACCATGAAAATAAGATTTTCGGATTAATGGATCGGTTTTCACTAGAAGCGTTGATTTGTTGAGTAAACTCAAAGTCAATGTGGACAGAGGCAAAATTGGGTAGTGTACATCTGATGTACGCGCATTAAGAGTTGATAACCCAATGTGTGTGCATACATCACGAGTTGATAGCACTAGTCGATAGTTGCATCTATGAAGCAAATGGTATGACCGATACCTGCCGATAGATCTAAGGTGGCTTGTTGGGTAAACCCAAGGTCATTTTAGTAATGTCGGATATTTATGATGCAATTGGTATGACCGATACCTACCGATTGACCTAAGGTGGCTTGTTGGGTAAACCCAAGGTCATTTTAGTAATGTCAGATATCGACCCACTTAGGACATTTTGTCATAATGTTTCTTGGATTCGTACTGAGGGTTATGGATTTTTTGAAACTAGTGGGAGCCATATGCATGCCATGCAAGTCCTTATGATCATGCATGTAATTCTATTCTAAAATTCTTTCTCTCTTTTCCCTATAGGTTATTGAAGATGACTTCCAGTGTGAACTTGCGCTCGCTTATGGACTCCAACAAATTAATGGACCAAATTTTCTCGATTTCTTTGAAATCGAGAATTGTTCTCGTGTCGAGGAACTGGATATGTCTAGATGTTCCACTTCCCGATCCACTGCTGGCGATGCTTGATGAGGATCGAAAGCATATCGTAAGCATCTTAAAGGCGATAACATGGCTACTGCATTATGCTGCATCTATGTCACTAGAGCTGCAGAAGCAGCATGAGTCTATGGATGCTAATATCATAGTGTTTCATCTTAGGGAGCTGTTTGATGAGCAAGCTCGGTCTGAAAGGTTAGAGACCTCGAGGCTACTCTTCACTACCAAGACGACTACAGGTTCATCTGCAGTGCAGTATGCACTGAAGATGAATGGGTATATTGAGAGGTTAGCTGTCTTAGGTTTTGTTATGGATTATGAATTAAGTGTTGACTTAATTCAAGTTGGATTGTCTGATAGTTATTCACAGCTTGTGTTAAACTATCGGGTGAACCAAATATCCACGACAATCCACGAGTTGATCAATCTTTCAAGACAGCAGAGCAAGCTATCGAAGGATAGCAAGCAAGTGCTTATGGTGGCATCCTCTTCTTACGGTTCAAAGAAAAGAATCTAAAGAAGAAAAGGTCTAAGAAACCAAAAGGAAGTGCAGCCAAGAAGAAAACCAAAGAGCGCACTAAAGGAACTTGCTTCCATTGTGGCAAGACCGCCCTTTGGAAGCTTAAACCGAAAGTCTATCTGGAAGAATTGAAGCGAAGAAGGCATCGATGCCTCGACTTCTTCGGTATGTTTTCATTGAGGTTATCTTTTTTCGACCACAACATATGGGTATTAGATACGGTTGTGGCTCACACATATGTAATGATATGCGGGGCCTCGGGACGATGAGATGACTCACTGAAGGGAGAACTAGACTGCGTGTGGGAATTGGAGCAAGAGTTCTTTGCATTAGCCGTAGGCACTTATTTCTTGTCACTCCCAGTGGGCTTGTAATTAAATTGGATGAATGTTATTTTGTACTGTATTAACAAAGAACATATTATGCATTTCTTGTTTAAATAGAGTTGGTTTCCATGTGACTTTTAGTAACAATGGTTGTTCTATTAGTTTGAATGGAATGCTTTATGGTGCTGGTACATTATGCAATGGAATTTACATATTAGATATGTCACATCCAATTATGAATGTCAATGACACGAAAAGACATAAACGAGATAATTTAAAATCAACTTACTTATGGCATTGTCGCCTTGGCCATATAAATGAGAGACGCATAGCTAAGCTCCATAAGAGTGATAGTTTAGGGTCATTTGATTATGAATCATATGACACATGCGAATATTGTTTATTAGACAAGATGACTAAATTACCCTTTAAGGGAAAGGGTGAACGAGCGACTGGAGTATTAGACCTAATACATTCAGATGTATATGGTCCGATGTCCATCCATGCCAGAAGTGGTTGTCTTTACTTCATTACCTTTATCGATGATTATTCTCGATATGGGTACCTGTATCTGATGAGATACAAATCTGAAGCGTTTGAGAAGTTCAAACAATTCAGAAATGAAGTAGAAAACCAACTTAGGAAAAGTATCAAGACATTACGATCAGATCGTGGTAGGGAATACTTAGACCAAGAGTTTTTGAATTATCTCAGAGATAATGGGATTTTATCTCAATGGACTCCTCCTTACACACCACAGCATAATGATATGGCAGAAAGGAGAAATCGAACCTTGTTAAACATGGTACGATCAATGATGGGCTTTGCAAAGTTGCCAAAATCCTTTTGGGGTATGCAATCGAGACAATTTGTTTACTTGTTAAGCGAGTTCCATCAAAGATAGTTGATGTTACTCCATATGAGATGTGGACTAACAAAGACCCTATCTTACTCATTTGAAAGTTTGGGGTTGTCACTGCTTATGTGAAGCGGATCATCGGATAAACTTGATGCAAAGTCGACAAGTGTACTGTTCGTAGGATATCCTAAAGAAACAATGGGATATCAATTCTACCTTGGCGAGGAACAAAGGTGTTTGTTTCAAGCATGCTGTCTTTAGAGAAAGAGTTTCTTTTACAAGAAGGCGGTGGGAGCAAAATTGAGCTTGAAGAAGTTCAAGATGCTCGAAGCAGAGCAGATCAATCGCTCGAACTCAAACTCGTGACTCATATGAGATGAAGTAACAGTTCAACCTTCTACAACACACGGTTCAGAGGTCACATAGGATACGCCTGCTCCCGAGAGATATGGATTTCGTGAATGAGCAGAATGACGATTGCTCATAGAAGATGATGTGCCTTCCACCTATGAAGAGGTTCGAAGAGTTTGAGTCGAGAAATGGCTTCATGCCATGCAGTGAAATGGATTCCATGTATCAAAACCAAGTATGGACTTTGGTTGAGGCACCAAGGAATCAAACCCATAGGTGCAAATGGGTTTTCAAAAGAAAACCGACATGGATGGTAATGTAATTACCTATAAAGCAAGGCTTGTGGCTAAAGGTTTTCGTCAAAGACAAGGAGTTGACTACGACGAGACCTTGACCCGAGAGCAATGCTTAAATCCATTAGAATACTCCTAGCCATTGCCACTCATTATGATTATGAGATATGGCAAATGGATGTGAAGACGACTTTCCTAAATGGAAATCTAAGCGAGGATGTGTATATGACACAACTTTGAGGGCTTCACCTCCTATGATGGCTAAAAGGTATGCAAGCGTAAATCCATCTATGGATTGAAACAAGCATCCAGGAGTTGGAATATCCGTTTGATGAGGTAATCAAAGAGTTTGGTTTTCACAAAATCCGGATGAACACCGTGTGTATAAGAAGGTTAATGGGACTGCAATCGTATTCCTTGTGCTGTATGTAGATGACATATTGTTGCTAGGAAACGATGTCTCGATGCTACAATCAGTCAAGATTTGGTTGTCCAAATAATTTGCCATGAAAGATCTTGGTGAAGCAACTTATATCCTTGGGATAAAGATCTATAGAGATAGATCAAAAAGGTTGCTTGGTCTTTCACAATCAACGTACATAGACAAGATGCTAAAGAGGTTTAGCATGGAGCAATCCAAGAGAGGGTATCTTCCCGTGACTCATGGGATAACACTCTCAAAATCTATGTGTCCTAAAACACAAGATGAGAGGATGCGCATGAGTATGATCCCGTATGCATCTGTGGTAGGATTTATCATGTACGTTATGCTATGTACGAGACCCGATGTATCATATGCTCTAAGTGTTACGAGCAGATACCAATCGGATCCTGGTGAAGGTCACTGGGTGGCTGTCAAGAATATCCTCAAGTACTTGCGAAGGACTAAGGATGTTTTCTTGATATATGGAAATGGAGATCTCAAGTGAGCGGGTATACAGATGCCAGTTTTCAATCTGATAAGGATGATTTCAAATCCCAATCAGTTTATGTATTCACACTGAATGGCGGGGCGGTTAGTTGGAAGAGTTCCAAACAAGAGACAACTGTCGATTCAACGACCGAGGCAGAGTACATTGCCGCTTCAGAAGCAACAAAGGAAGCAGTTTGGATCAAGAAGTTCATTACTGAACTTGGTGTGGTTCCTAGCAGTGATGGGCTCATACAGTTGTACTGTGACAATAATGGGGCTATTGCGCAGGTGAAAGAACTAAGGTCTCATCAACGATCCAAACACGTACTCCGCAGATATCATCTGATCAGGGAGATCATAGGACGAGGAGATGTCCAGATCGAGAGAATTCCCACCGAGCAGAATATTGCTGATCCATTGACAAAGCCATTATCACAAAAGAGTTTTGATTCTCATGTACTCACCTATGGTATTAGATATCAAGGCGATTGGCTTTAGGTCAAGTGGGAGATTGTTAGAGTAGTGCCCTGAAGGCAATCACCTTTAGCGCATTTTGTACAAAGTTGTGTACATACTTTATGAATAAATAAAGAAAGGCATATTTCATTAACTTCTGTTGTTCATTATTTATGAATGGATATTGATCTATAAGCAAATTAATGAAGTCCATGATATATGACATAGCATGAAGGAAATTATGATGTGATCATACTATTGAGATTCCTATCATGTGCAATTATGTCAGTATCTAAATTATCCCTAGTCATAGGATTATTGAGACTGGACATCGGTAATCCGGAGAGACTAGTACATCTCAAGCTCCTTGATTTGATCAGCGATGGATCTCGAAAGTTGTAAATATGAGATATTTAGGGTTAAGATGTGGATGCTTACTAGAGGTAGTAAGTACCTTGGATGACCTACGATGAGATCATCACATGGATGTCCTATTCTAATTTCAGTGATAATCTCATCATAGCAATGGTGCAAGCATCCTTAGACTTGAGGTGCTCAAGGATATCTTGGATACTGATTCTGTGCTTTGAATACATTCCTTGTTGCCTTACAGAGGTCGCTCATAGGGTGGTGATTGGGTACAGCTTGAGGTATTCGAAGGTAATTGAGTAGCCAATAGAGGATTCACCACTTCTGTGATAGCAGAAGATGATACCCATGGCCTATTGTCAGGGTCATTACTTGGAAGTCTCTGGCCGGAGCATATATGTCATGAAGAATGTCTTCATTGACATATAAAGTAATGAGTCCCAGGACAAGAACTGAAATCACTTGTACTAGATTTGACATAGTCAGTCTGGTAAAGAGTTGACACTTTGCCCATACTCATAACCAAGTCGGGTATAGCATGGTGAAATGACGAATTACACGGTAATTGTCTATGGAAAGGTTCGTGATATGGTTCATGATGAATACATGTTCATTCGTCAAATCAATTACTTTCCGGTCAATTGGGGGTCATGATGTGTTGCTAGATACCGCTCATGACTTGCTTGGATTAAGTGTTAATCTAAGTGGCCAACATAACCAGGAACCTAATGGGTCACACGCATAAGAGTGTCTCGGAGAATTCGTAAAATAGTTTTGGACAGAGTTCTAATATATGGAGAGCAAATGGATTAAATGGATCCCGATGAGATCGAGATATATCCCGATGAGATCGTGACATCGATATTGCTGAAAAACGTTTCCGGAAGTTTTTCCCATATCGGGACCCGGTAAGCCGGTAGGACCGACCCCAGTGTGACTGGACCACTTCAGCATTTATATATATATATATATTATTAATTAATTAAGTAATTAATATATATATATATATGTTATACGTGGAAAGGAGGAGAACCTTCTCCTTTATGCTTTGTCATTAAATTCATTAAATGACAAAAAGACAAAAATGAAAGATGAAGAAGACTCATCATCGTTGGTTTTGAGAGATGTAGAAAGGATTTTGAAGAAATCCTAAGTTATTCACTTCTTCATCAACGAAATTACTCTCCTCTTCAAGCCTCTTCATCTCCTCTTCATTGTTTTTCCAAGCTCTCCAAGAACAAGGTAAGATCTAGCAGTCTTCAACTTGTTCTAGCCATTCCCGGGTCAAAGGGTTTGTCTCGGTTAGGTTCTCCGATCTCTGTGTGGATACCGTTAGAGACGGTCTCCTTTGGCCGTTATGGTTTGAGTTTGTTGTATAGACACATGGATCCCGGCTTTCGGAAGGTCCGGAACAAAAATTTTGTTTTTCACACCGTGGGCATGTGATGCTCACACCGGGATTTTCCTACAGTTGCCGCATATATATATATGTATTAGAGTTAGAGGGAATTACCGTAGGTTTAAGGTAGGTTTTAGGTTGCTGCACATTCTGTTCTTATTTATTTACGTTTTCTGCATAGTTTCAATTAAAATTTTCGTTTTTTCTTCAAAAGACCGTGGATGGAAACTATTTACTTTGTTATTTTCTTTGTTTTCAATTTAAATATGAGTAGCTAAATTTTCTTATCTTGGTTGAGGGATCTATGTTACTTGTTATTATGGAGATAATTGGATATGTTTCTTGATTGTTGATGAACATTGAATATTTTCGAGTTCTGTCTTTTCAATTGAATTCGTTAGTTTTAGAGTGTAACTAGAGATTAATTGGTTCAATCGCTAGGTTAACGGAATCTGACGTTCAATTTCGGTAAACATAAGTAGCAATTAGGATTAACTTCTCTACGTTAGAGTCGGAAAATTCTAAGAAGGTATTCACTTGATTGATTTTATGTCGTACATGTTTTTCACTTGTCACTGGTTCTTGATTCTTAATGCTATTATTCAATTTTACCTATGATCGTATCTAGGTTATTGTTTAATAAGATTGCTAGAATACATGTTTCTAGTCATTACACTTAAAAGAAATTTGCCCCCAATGAATGTTTATTGATAATTGCAATTTTATGTCGAGGATCCATAATAGCATGATAACATCGGTGACCGAAACCAATGTATTTTTCCTATTGAATTTTCATATTTAATTATTGTTTCAATTTGTGATTTTTTCCTTTTATTTTTATTATTTCCGTGAGTGACAAACCCCCCCTTTTTTTTTATTTGTGCTGTTTAAACTAGCTAACCTTTATCGTTAAAGATTCCTCGTGGGAACAATATCCACTTACCGCTACTACATTAATTTGTTTTAACGGAAGTGATTTCTTTTATATTTGGTTACAGGCGGCAGCATCACCACTAAGGTGGTTGAAGAAGGATTCGGTGGAAGGCTCTTTTGGGTGAGATTGGTCCCTTTAGTTTATCGAGGGAGCTTTGAGTAGAGGAGGGAAGTCAGACTTAGAAGGGCTAGCTGAAGGAGTAACCATCTAGAGATTGCGAGAAACCATGTTAAAACCAAATAGAATAGACTCTAGAAATGGTAAAAGAGGTAGGAGCAAAAAGAGAGAGGAAAGGAACGAGCTAAAACTATACGAACAAGGAGAGGAACCTAGTCGAAAAACTTAGGTGGGGATAGGAATAGTGAAGAGGAACTCATTATAATCTAATTTCTTAATTTTTTTTTCATTACTATATGGTTGAATAAAAATTGGTACTATACCACCACTCAATTATAGGTAACCAATTAATTCAATTAGAAGGAAAATCACTAGTTATATAGTTAAGGTACGGCTTCAATGCCTTACTGAAAATTTCTATTAGTCCAACTATTTATGGATAGTAAGTAATAAAATATCAATGCGTCACTCTTTGTGCCTTAAATAATAAAAGTGTCTTAAAGAACTTCGAAGACAAACTAGTAAATGTAATTTTTATTTTTTGACCCATGTCGAGCCATATTATTGATATATTTCATTATGAAGGATGATACCCTGACTAGTGCACCCTCACCAAAACTATAGTAATGTAGATCCATAAGGTATAAATCTAAAGTCCAAAGTTGGCTTAATCCACTAGAATGAGGTTATACATTGTGGCTTAGTATGTAAGCTACTATTTAGGATTGTATTGTTAGTTTCTTATATATGAAGTGCCTCCTTCTAACTAAATAAGTAATCCTTAACCTAAACCTATAGAATGCATCACTCTAGCTCTTTTGATAATGACATAACGCCTTCCCATTAGGAAAACTTAACCTCCTTCCTCTAATGGCAAACTAAGATGATCTTGAGACATATAATAATCTTAATGCCTTAGGATCGGGACTATATTGCCATGATTTTTGGTTTAGCCTTATCAATAATGTTAGCTTAAAACTCCGTCACTAACTCAAGGGAGTAATTTCCCTAACGAGAAAACAAATTTTTCGATCTCAAATTACAAAAAAAATACCATGAAAATTTTCACAAGGTTAACATTCATGATCTTTTTAACCACATTTTTTTACATCTCTTACTTTACCATTCTTCATTTCTCCAGTTCTTAAACCTAGGAACTTCCTTTAAAGGAGGAGGTGTCAAAGAATAAACATAATGAATCCTCTTTCTTATAGCCATTATTTTTAATCTAAAATTTGTCTTTAAGTATAAGGGCAATTAACTACACTAATAATTTCACTGAGGTTCAATAATCCACTACTTCAACAAGACATAATTGGTCAACATAAATACCATATTATAAAGCATATAATACCAATATTAATGCAAATTATAATAATTCCAAGTTATTTGTCTATAATAGTCCATAATAACAATATGCCTAAATCACAAGTTCATCTAACTCAAACAACCACTTATCAACTTTGATCTTTTACTACCATAGGATTAAAGAAATCACTTTCTTAGAGGATGATAGAACCTAAAATATATGTCAAATATCTCCATAAAATCTTATAGTGCAAACCTCTAACCCCTCCCCCTCATCACTTTTAAGGGCAAGGAGAGATGGGTATTGTGTTTATGGGAATGATTTTATGTTAGGATGGGCTAAATTTAGTGATAAAAGTGAAAGATTGGTGAAAAAGGAGGATTTGGGATGTTAAAAAGTGACAAAGAAGAGGCATTTAGGATTTTGAGAAAGAAAAATCTTGAGTTTGGTTTATATAGCGTCGGGATTTAGGAGGCAACCGGTATTAGATATATTTTATACATTGATATCGGTTAGCTTTCGTTTCCTCAATATTTTGCTTTGTCTTAAGATTAGCATTGAACACATCTTAACACCAATACTAATTCACTTTTGTTTCCTTATTGTTCTACTCAGTTTTGAGACTAACGTCAGATATATTACACATATTAGCACCGGTTAGCTTCTGTTTCCTATTACTTATTTATGTTGTTTTGACATTATGCCTGTCCCACAATACAGAACAGGGTTAACTAGCTTCTATTTCCTTATTTCATTCTTTAACTTCATCTTTTATCTTCTTTTTGCTAACTCTTCTTTTTATGACCTTTAGCTCAATATAACGATATATATGTATAAGTTAATAAGTAAAATGCAAAATTACACTTTAAAATATGTAAAATACTCTAATTAGAAAATATGTTAGTCAAGATATAGTACTAGGAAAAATATTAAAAATTTCAACCCTCCATACTAAAAAAGACATTATCCTTAATTTTAGACAAATAAGAAAATAAACTTAATCATAAAAAGTAATGAAGGTAGCTATATCTCTTTTAATTCCATGCAAGTTTAATAAGGTTAGAATGTTAGAAATTTAATAAAATTATCCTAGAAAACAAAATATATAATAGTAGAAATTGAAAATCAAAGAAAGAGAAATAATATATGGGTTACCTTCTAATAAACGTTTCTTTAAAAGTCTTTTAGCTGGACTACTCACTCAAGCTCTTCACTTATCCAAGATCTTCAATTAGATGAGCTCTTGTACCTTCCTATACATAACCCAAAGAAGGAGAGCATTTAATAAGATATTTCTTATGCTCTCCTAAATGCACATAATTCCAATATGGAGTCAATGTCTTTAACTCAAGGTCAAATGCTTCTTTAATAGATGGTAAGGGTTAAAGCTTTACTTCTAACCTAAAAGCATCATCACTAGGATATGATCATCCTAATTTTACTCAAATACTAAAGTTCTACATGTTTTAACAACATTATCATAACTAACTTTAGGTACATCATCTATAATAGATTTCCATAACATCCATCGTATGACATTAATCATCAAGTGTAAAAAGTCTTTTTTAAGGATTTGTAGATGTGAAACTCTGCCTTTTCCTTGTCCATACTAAATGACAACTTTTCTTTAGCCACGTCAATTATAGTCCCTCTAGTGGTAAAAAATGATCACTTTAATATGATGGGAATTCTGATTTTATGCTCTATATCTATTACTAAAAAGTTGATAGGAAAGATAAAATTTTCTACTTTAATAAGTAGGTCTTTCACTACTCTAATTAGTTACTTAATAGATCAATCTACTAGTTAGAGTGATACATTTGTATGGTTAAGTCCCTCATTTTAATATTTTCAAAATAGATAAAACAATAAGATTTACAATGGCACTTTAATCACATAAACATTTAATAATAACATTAGAAGCATTAAATTGATAAGGAATAGTGAAATTCTATAGATCATTCAACTTTGAAGATAATTTGTTATATGATATCACACTGCATTCAACTTTAGAGGTAATTTGATATATGATATCACACTGCAATCCTTCATAGTATCATACTCCTTTAAAAACTTCACATAACACTACATCTAAGCTAATGTTTTTTCAAATGGTATATTGATGTGGAAAATTTTAAAGATCTTAAATAATTTCTCAAAGTTGTTTTCATTTGTCTTCTTTTTTTGACCTTTGAGTGAATGAAATTGGTGGTATATAGGCCTTCACATTAATGCAAGGGTTTTTCTCTTAAATAACAATGTTTGAAGTTGAAATAGACATCAATTAACTTTTATATATCGTGTTCTCACTCCCTTCCTTAAGGTTTACCAACTTCTCTTCCCCTTTAGCAACTTCAGCATCAAGTGTTTTTCCACTCCTAAATTTAATGACTATGATGGGCACCCCGCCCTCGTGAGTCACGTGCCCGACATACTAAGTGACATCTGAACGCATGTTCTATAAGGGTGGCGAGCCCACACTAGAACAAACATTAAAATAACTCCCTTTTCCTAATTCAGAACATATTTTTTGGAAACCTCAAACTGGGAATTTCAATCTAACTTGTTCAGAACATTTGTGGCTCTATGTCTCTGGTTTATTTAGAGATAAGAGTCATCTCATTTGGAGATCCTATAACAAAGTTATGGCTGAAAAAATCAAACAGGGTTTAGACCTCAATTATATTGCACTTGTCTTGGGGCAATTAGCATAACAGTCATTTGGGATATCAGATTAAGATCATCTCAGGATGTTTTGATAGAAGAGTTCGAGATCTACAACTTTTATGAAGATCTCGAAGATAGATTTTATCGTCTGGAGGGTCAAAAATATAGTAGACGATATAATTAGATGAGTAGTGTACAGAAGAAAAAGTTTAGGTCACATAAGTAGAAAGCAGACGAAGCAAAAAACAAACAAAGCAGAAAGTAGACGAAACAAAAAACAAACGAAGCAGAAAGTAGACGAAGCAAAAAGCAAACGAAGTCAAAAATAGATGAATCAAAGTCTTAAGACGTAACAAAGTCAACTTAAGATGATGCAACTCTTAAGACGAAGCACAGTTAACTTAAGACGAAGCAAAATTAACTTAAGACGATGTAACTCTTAAGACGAAGCGGAGTCAACTTAAGACGAAGCAAAGTCAACGTAAGATGATGCAACTCTTAAGATAAAGTCGAGTCAACTTAAGACGAAGCAGAGTTAACTTAAGACGATGCAACTCTTAAGACGAAGCGGAGTCAACTTAAGACGAAGCAGAGTCAACTTAAGACGATACAAATCTTAAGATGAAACTAAGTCAACTTAAGACGAAGAAAAGTCAACTTAAGATGATGCAACTCTTAAGACGAAGTGGAGTCAACTTAAGATGATGTAACTTTTAAGACGAAGCAGAGTCAACTTAAGATGAAGCAAAGTCAATTTAAGATGATACAACTCTTAAGACGAATGACTTCATCACAGACGATAAAATTTTATAGACGATATGATGTCATCACAGGTGATATGATGTCGTCACAGACGATACGTCTTTACAGATGATACCACTTTATACTCCTAAGCATCTCCCCTTCTAAGGACCATAACTTTTGACCTAGATGTCCAAAAATTCTATACTATATACCGTTGGAAAGCTAAAAGAAAGACCTACAATTTTCTAAAAGGCACATTTGAGATTAATCCAGATATTCCCCTGACATCCAAACACGAACTTTTCCTTACGAAAACTTAAAAATGCAATGAACAAACTTGAGAGAGAGAGAGAGTCATGAGCAAAAATGCAATTATATTCCATTTGCATTAAAAGATAAGAGCTTTACAAAGCTTTAGTCAGAATTTCAAGTAAAAAATACATTAATATGTTACAATGCCAAAATACAAAAGACACATGAACCAGGATTTGCTCAAAATGCAACTAAAGTCTTGCTTTACAAGATTGACTTCAAATACAAAATAAACAAAATTCGGAGTGATGTCTTGACCCTTGACTACATGATATCTTGCTCATCACCTGGATATGGTGGAGGAGAATGGGGGGTGAGCCTAAAGCCTGGGGGTAACAATTTTATAATTGGTAACAAACAAAACTATTTATAAAATCATTTCCAATGCAAAAATTCACGTTTATGCAAAATGTGTAGGCATCACTGTTATCCACTTATCATGAACACATAACATATAAAAACGGTTTAGGTAGATCCATAAATATGACGCACTACACATTTTCACATAATGGTCCTGTGTAGTCATAAACTTGGGGGAGTCCATAAAGGAGCTTCGTGCCACTAGTGGGCAGGCGGGAGAAGCCTATAATTTGGTCAACGTGCACGTGACATTCTTGAGGGACTATCTCAAACCCACATAACACATATTTCATAATTTTTAAACTTATTACCCAAAATCGAAGTTTTTGAAAACTTGTATTTCATGAGCACAAAAAATTTCATATGCATTTTCAAAACTTGATTTAGTAAACTTGATATTCTTCCAAAAATCATTTCCATCATTTAATTCATCAATAATTAACACAATTCATATACAACCATGTAGCACATTCTTACAACATTTACAAAAACAATAATTGCACATGAATAAAGGAGTTGAAAATCATTTATTGCCATTTTTTGAAAGAAACTTTAATGGCTTATTACCTTATTATAAAAGAGAAACCCACCTTGAATTTATTGCTTATAACTTGCTCAAATGTACCTCTCCTCTTGTTCCTCTTGATTTTCTTCAACATTGATACAAATCCCAAATCAATAGGAATTCCAAATGAGAACCCAAAGAAACAAATGCATAAATTTGGTCTTAGAATACTTAAACCCATGCATTTTCTAAGCTGTTTATACTAAAACCTTTCCAAGTATCCATAAGATTTAACATCAACTTACCTTGAATCTTCACCACTTAATGAGTTTTTTAGATCAAAAGAAGGCTCTAATCTTCTTCTTCCTTTTTCTCTTCTTGCTCAACTTCAAAATCACTCTTTAAGATTAAGAAAAATCAAAACCTAGCATAACTCTCTTCTTTCTCTTCTTTTTCTCTTTATTTCGTTCTTCTCTCTTCTCTCTTTTCTTCAATCACATTTTTGGCTTCTTCCAACTCAATCCCACCCTTCATCTTCTCCTTTTATACCCTTAATGATTGCACAATGTCCATTTTGCCCTTCATTTAAAAGCCTTACGGTTTCTAAACTTATGAGACTTGCCAAATTTGCCCTTACACACTCTTACTACTTTAATACTTCAATTCCCTTAACCTATGTCATATTATCTTACCCTTATTAGCAAGCTCATTAATTCCAACATATATTAATCTAGCGAGACCCCAAAATTAATTTAATCATGTTTATTTACAAAAAAAATTCAGGAGCCAACAGACTAACACTTAATCTCTATAGTTCTCCTCGGTATTAGTCAAAAGCTTTCTTTAACCCTATTCACTTACCACCTTTGCTAGTTAACTCATTGGTAGCTCCAAGTTATGAATGGATGCATTACTTGATTGTATCACTTTTCTAAATTTGTATCAACAAAAGATATGAACCACTTGAGCATGTTGATCCCATTTTCCTATGATGGTTATTATTATTAAAATAAGCAATGTTTTCAGGACATAGGTGTTCCCGTTGGTCTGTCTACTCTAGCTCCCTAGTCCTTCCATGAGAAATTTGGGTGATTCCTCCAACCATAATTGTAAGCATTAGAGAAAAGATCATTGTTGATAAATTTTTTATCCTCCATAAGTAGCCATGTAATTCACTTACTTATAGTGATTTGACATCGACTCCATATTCATGCATATATGAGAAGGATGTGTAACATCCCATTACTTATGGGAATGTTAGAATAATAAATATGAGTGAGCAATAAGAGTTTAGAAATGCTTGTGCATGCTCATGCATAATGTGACATACACATATATGTGAATAGTGAAGTTGTTGCACTTGAAAACAATTGTACATACACTCATGAATAATTCCAGGCATAATTAGATTAAGTTGTGATTTTGACTATTTTGAGAATTTGAAATTTATTTATGACAATAAGAGTATTGTATTTGCAAATTTTGGTGAATGTAGGCATAGATTTTGGGAAAAAAATTATAGAAAATAGGAAAAAGACATCAAATGAAGAATTGGAGATAGCTGGATTGTAAAGATGAGAGTTAGGGGAGTTAGTTTCAAAAGAAACTAAGTTAGAGCTTGATGTGAGGGAAGTGACAAATGTCACTTAGGCTTGGTACTTTGCTAGAAGTAAGTCATTATTTTCTGAAAGTTGAAAGGTTAAGTTATAAGTCTAAGTTTATTCTCCATTGGGATCTTCTTCAAATGTTCTTCCCGTCTAAAGAGTTTTCCCCCTAACACCTCCTAAGTGATTTCTCTATTTTTCCTTTCCTTCACCAACCCCCACTTTGTTATTTGTGTCTTCTACCCTAAGAAAAAAACCAGAAGCTGGTCATTATATACAGTGGAGTACATAAATTGCATGGAGTTTAGGGCTTGAAGATTTTGGAGTTCTCAGCAGATGAGTAGTGAATAAATCCTTTAAAATTGGGGATTTATGAAATAAATTTGATGAATTACTGTCATTTGCATGGAAAATGGCATTTAAGTGTATGTTCATAATTACTTTGGTTGGGAACAAATAGATTTGGTTATAGTGTTAATCTAGTTTTTGAAAGATTATTAGTGTTTAGGTGATGTAAAAGTGATGTTGGAGTTGAAATAGCAATAACTTGATCTGAAACTTTTGTGAAACTTTCATATCAATCTAGATAGATTTATCTAAATAACCTTCTTGGAGGTTATGGTCCTTATAAGGGAAGGTGTTTAAAAACGAAGATGGTTCTTCTGTCTTTTTGTTTCTTCTGTGATGACGTCATCTCCTTCTGAGTTTCCTTTGTGATGACATCTTGGATCCCGCTTAATTTCGGAATCCAACTTTTGCTTTGATACCACAAATGTTGGAACTCATTTTCGGAACCCAACCTGTTGCGAATATCATAATACTTGAGCGTATGATCCTGTAGGGTTATTTCCAAAAAAACCTTATTAGGCATCATCCCACAAGGATGGCGTGCCCATGACAATCAAATATCGAAATAAACTTATTACCATAATGTTGGATCCTATCTCTGAATGTGTAGTCCAAATCTTACTAAAAAGTCATAAGACTCTCATATCTTTACTTCATCATACAACTTTAATACATTACTTATAACCAATATCATCATTCATATTTCATTACCCTCAAAACAAGAGGTTCTTATAAGCCACCATACATTGTAATCAGAAAATCTCATAATACAGAAGTTACAAGAACTGCTAATTTTCATAAATGCAACTAAACCCTCCTAGTTACAAAATCTAGCTTGAAATACAAAAAAATAGCGAATTTGAAGAAATTCCTTTAGACTCTTGCTCGCTTGACTTCTTAACTATCACTGAAGAGGGGACGAGAGAGGGATGAGCTGAAAGCTCGTGGGTAATAGTTTATAATAGAAGAAAGATAAGCAAAACTTTTGAAATAATTCCTTCCTTATCATTTAAAAACGTTTTCATTGAGTTTAAACAAAAACACATGTTTCTAAAAAATTCTTGTCTTGTCACGAATTCAAAATCATAACTAACACAATTTATGCAATTTTTCAACTTATTTGAAAATCATGAATGCATCAACTTGATCCAATATAACATGAGCACATAAACACATCAGAATGGTTTGGAAAGTCCATAAATAGGAAAGTCCAAAAACAGAACGAACTAGCACATTTCCCACAAAGGGTCCTATGTAGTCGTGAACAAAACGAACTAACGCAATCTCACATAGTGGTTTTGTGTAATCGTAAACATGAGAGATTCCATGAAGGAGCTCCGTGCCATTAGCGGGTAGGTGGGAGAAGTCTTTAGTCAAAGTGTACTTGACAACAAAATCGACCAAACCAAACCCACATAACATGTATTTCATAATCTTGTAAACTTGTTACCTAAACTGACATTTTTCTTGAAAACTTGCTTTTCACATGATTTCTGTATATCTTGAAAGCCATTCTTGAAAACATGGTTTTATAAATATGTATCTTTTCCAAAAAGGCATCACTCAAATCATGTAACAAATATATAGCAGAATTCACACCCATTTATGAACAATGATGTAGCACTTATGATGTAATTGAAAATCATGAAACTTCTTTGATTTAACAAAAACAGTATTGGATTATTAACTTAATTATAAACATGAAACCCATCTTGATTTCCTTGGTTAAAGACTTGATTTGTTTAAAATGCCTCTTTTCCTTGCAACAACCTGAGGTATCAAAGGTTCTTTCCTGCTGTATCTTTAATATGTACTCCGTGAGATGTTCTAACTGAAATAGGCCTCTATGACCCCCCTTGGTTCTTCACCAAATGAAGAAATCTTTGGCTCAATTGGAAGCTCTTCTCTTCCTCTACCTTTTTCTCTTCTTGAACAACCTCAAAATCTCTCTTGAAGACTAACACAATTGAAACCCTAGCTTGTTTTCTCTTATTTCTCTCTTTCATTCTTTTCATGTTTTCTCTCTCTTATCTGTTCTCTCATCCACGCATTTTATTTCTCCAGAATCTTCTCATTCACGTTTTCTCCTTCTCTTAAATATAAGTCCACATTTTGGTCTTGTCCTTTTATGCCCTTAATGAGTCCATTTTATCCTTCCTTATAGGCTTATGTCCTTTTAAACTTAAGTGTCTTGCCAAAAACACCCTTAACTATTATGACATAACACTTTCTTATAGAAAAATGTTCCCCGTTTGTCTTAAGTTTCCAATGACACCAAAATCAATCCATTTGATCCAACACTTCGAAAGATACACTTCAACCATTTTTGGACTGTTCTTGTCCAAATTAATGTATTATGCACAACTTCTATCTGAAATTTAAACATTTTAGAGACTGAATTAGATTCCAAGTTCTTCATGCCATTTGTAGCTCCATGTCTCTAGTTTACCAAAAATTAGAAATCATCTTATTTGGAGCTCTACAGATCAAGATATCATCAAAAAACTAAAGTACATTCAATAGAATAACATCAGTTCATACTATTGAAGAATACACTCACTGTACCCGTTCCACTTTTTCACTCAATATTTTTCCATTCATTTTATATGGTCATGATTTTTGGTGGAGATGTATAGAAGTGTATTATGAGCCCAATGGTTCAAGAATCAAGTCATTTGGGTGTCTAGAGAAAAAGTTATGACTAAAAAAATCTAACATGTTCATGTCTTTACTCATATTGTACTTGCCTTGGAGCAACTGCCATAACTCTCACTACAGGTGTCGGATTGACTTCGTTTTTAGACGGTTTGAAAGAAAACTTCTAGATCTACAATTTTCATGAAGACTCCAAGATTAATTCTACGTTATGTAGGATCAAAAATGGAACAGAAGATGACAATACAAACTAAGATGATGCAGAAAGTCAAATTAAGACTAAACAAAACTAAAACAAAGTAAAAAGTCAAACTAAGACGGTCAAACTAAGACGATGCAGAAAATCAAACTAAGATGAAGTAAAACTAAGACGAAGCAGAAAATCAAACTAAGACAATTAAACTAAGACAATGCAGAAAGTCAAACTAAGGCGAAGCAAAACTAAGGCGAAAACTAAGACAATCAAACTAAGATGATGCAAAAGTCAAACTAAGATGAAACAAAACTAAGATGATGCACCGTGCCTAAGAAGATGTTTCAACTAGGTCTTTCTCACGTGTCCCAAAGTTCTAAATCACTAACCGTACTCTCCAGAGTATCTCTACTTATAAGGATCATAACTTTCGACTAAATTGTTCAAAAATTCCATACTATATATTGTTGGAAAGATAAAAGAAAGATCTACAACTCTCAAGAAGGCAACTTTGCCAAAATCTATCTAGATCAATCCAGAATTTCCTTTACTTCAGAACATGAATTTTACATTCATTTTTCAATGTACTACACCCAATTCTCAACTTCATAACAAAGTTTGAGATTCTTAGAAACAGAAATGAAATTCGAAGTCTTCATACGAAATGTAGCCATATATCTCTAGGTTAATTCAAATTAAGAGTCATCTCGTTTGGACAACTAGAGAAACCGTTGTGGCTAAAAGACTGAAGCATACTCAGTGAACATTTTCCAGATCAATACCAATTTGTTTCAAAATCTTTCCTTAACACAACTCATACCAAGATATCCTTTTTCTACTTCCTTTACTCCTCATTCTCAACTCCATTTAAAATCAATAGGATCTGAAGAAATATATAGTCCATGTTTAATCATGAACACCAATAATATAACATACCCGTATGCACCTATTCTTCATCCACTTACCACACAAATGCAACTTCATTTTTGGCTTTAATCCTACTTCTAACTTTCACCTTATTTCTTTCTATTTCAAAAATCTCTTATCCACCAAAAACACCATAGCAAATCATAAATCTATCCATATCTCTCATTCCCTACTTTACTCTTGCCTATCATTTCTTGGTTCACGAATTTCCATCATTTGTTCTTTACTCATGACTAATCTCCAAAATTTCTCCTTCAAATAGTTCTAACTTCCACGAAACATTCGGGGTCCAACATGACGCGTCATCTTCTTTTATGTTTTACATCGTCATCTTTTGTTTCTTCGTATTCTGTTCATGGACTTCTTACGTGTTATTGTTCTTACGTGTTATTGTTCATGAACTACTTACGTATTCTTGTTCATAAACTTCTTCTATGTTACTGTTCATAAAATTCTTCTATGTTTCGTACTTACGTGTTTTGTATCATCGCCTTTTTATCTTACGTGTTTTGTTCCTTCTAAGTTTCACTTCTTACGTGTTTCTTGACACGTCTTCTTCATGTTTTGTTGATGTGTCTTCTTACGTGTTTTTCTTGGCGTGTCTTCTTACGGATTTTGTTCCTTTTAGGTTTTATTTATTTTGTGTTTTCTTGACACGTCTTCTTACATGTTTTACTAACGTGTCTTCTTCGTGTTTTGTTGACGTGTCTTCTTATGGGTTTTGTTCCTTACGGGTTTTCTATCTTTTGTGTTTTACCAACTCGCTTCTTACATCTTTTGCTTCTTCGGGTTCTGTTCATAAACTTCTTTTGGCTTCTTGTTTATGAACTTCTTCTACCTTTTTCTATCTTTTGTGTTTTGTCGATTCACTTCTTTTAGGTTACTGTTCATAAACATCTTCTGTGTTTTGTTTCTTTTGTTTTTCTGCATGACCTATCTTTTGTTCCTTTTTCGGTCCTTCAAATGATAAAATTCGTCCTTGTGTCTTCATGAAAGTTGTAGAACAATGAGTCTAATTAGGTTTGAGACTAAAAAATGTTTAATCCCTGAATGGAAGTTAGGCACAGTACACTATTTTTCAATGTGAACAACCCGATAATGTTTGAGACATATCTCTAATGTCTTGAACTAAATTCAATGATTCGGTATCGATTGAAGAGAAGTTATAGAGGAACACTTTTCTAGCAAATAGTTCTACCAAATTACCTCAGTTCCACCTTTTAATTGAGTGAGAACAGTAGACTCAAAAGGGGTGTTTTGGAAAAATTTAAAAGAAAGCCAATGAGTAATGAATTGTGACTTCAATAGTTTTAGTGAGGCATAAACCTAAGTATAAATCATACTTGGATGAGTTTGATATGAGATCGAGTTTAGGAAGGAAATTGATAAAAGTACCCTGAAATTGTCATGGAACATGCATTGTATACATTTCATGCAAGTAGATATGCATTAATGAATATTTGTATATTTGTGCAAAAATTTGATTTGTGTAAATGTGTTGTGTATGATATAGAGGAGCACACCAGACGCCAGTAGGACATTGCCGTACCATCCAGGCAATAGCATATTGGAGCGTTCTGTGAGTCAACCTAGATGATTTCCTAGGATTGATTTGCTTTGAAATTATTTGATGTGTTAGCTTCCAATTATAAATTGTTTATGATTTGATTTGAATTCCAGACTTAAAGTTCGAGAAGTTTGTTATATGGATATAGGTATTGGAAGTGCTTTGATTTGATTTGAAATCCTGTATGATTTGTGAATTCTCAACTTAATGTTGAATGCCAAACTACGGTCCAATGATATATGCAAATTTGATTGATGAATTTCATAAAATGCATGTTCAAATAAAGGCATTGTGACTTGAGTTACCAGTAAGAAGAGCTTCCACGTAAAGCCTTGCTCTGTGATTTTCGATTGTGCACGTAGAGCTATGCTCTATGATATGTGTTCTGTACATAAAGTTATGCTCTATAATAATGTTCTGATTGAGCCCTATGGGCTAGTATTCGTATAAGTGTGTGATAGGCACTCGATCACAACAATAAAAATGAATGTGAGTCTTATGATATAGCATTATAAGATTGAATTTCTTGAATGATATGCAAAGCGAAAATGAGTGATAAATTGATATGAGATGTTTGCTATATTGAACTGTGTGGTCATACGAGATACCATGTTATATGAATATCAGGAATCTTAATATGATCTAAATGAATATCTGTGAAATATGTGGTATGTGTCTATAATCCGGTAAACTCATCAATGATGGTTCACTTATTAAGTTTACAAAACTTACCAAAATTGCAACGTTATCTTTTCAAGACTGAGAGACGACTTTAGCTACTAAGAGGCTCCGCTACGGTGTAGATTGTGTTTTAACAAGAGCAGCCATGGCTCAAAGGTCTGTCAACTAGAATATTTGGGATGGCTTAGATAGATGGTCATGTTTTCCTCTTTCTTGTAGTACATTGTATTAGCTTTTGTTAATGTACATGTAAAGAGTTTCGAAAGACACATGTAGACTCTTAGTTTGAGAAATGAAATGAGGAAAAAGATGGTTTTAAAAATATTATGATTTTCCATTGATGCTTAATAAGTGAATTATGATAAGATGCCATGTCAAGTGAGTGTAGTGATCGAACATAACGTGTCCTTATCCTAGAGTATATATCGGAATGACCTTCGGGCATCCCGGTGCATGTCCTGGGGTAAGGGGGTGGTACAGGATGCCTCATTTATGCCACATGTATATATGCCTCAACTTATAAACATCTTTATTTAGTTTGATAGATTGGCTACTTTTGATGCCAAATTTAAAGAGGCTTGCACCTCATGAATGGAAACTTGTTGACTTTTCCCTTACCATTTTATTTACAAACTTCTAGTGAAGGTCTTAACAATATCCTTAATCTCCTCAATAATTTTTGTATATATAGTCCCTTATATAGTGTTAACCAAGGTTTGACATATAAGTTTAAGGTCTTCATAAAGAACTATTTAACTAGTTGCAATGAATATTGATGTATGGACACTAGATAAGTAAGGATCTATATCATTCACAAGCTTCATGGAACACTTCCCCTCTTTTGTGTAAAGCTCAATTTGTATCCTCACTTGGTGGTCTTATGCGAGAGGGAAAAATATTACTATAAAGGCATTATACACCTGGTTACATTACTCAAAAGAATCTACCTCGATCAAAATCAACCTTGTCCTTGCTTTATCTCTCTTTTAATAAGGAAAATACCTTATCTAAAATCTCATCTTTTATAAGGTCACTCAATGTAAGAGTCTTGGTCACCGAATAGAATTCTATGATAAATGTAATCGTGTCTTCACTAGGTGATCTTTTGAATGTCAGTTGCAAATGGAAACAAATTTGCTTTAACTCATTATTTTACGCCATCTAATTTAGTCTGCTACTTAAGGGGCTTGCATTTATTACCAATTTTTGAATGTCCCTTATGCTAGTTTAAAGCGCTTATTGGTACTCCATATTGATGACGATGTTGTCACGATGTGCAACCATCTATTCTCTCCTTTATGTTTTATTTTGTTTTCAAATTCACTTGATTCTAGGCTTATAAGGAGTAAGTCATCCAAGTTCTTACTTTTGGATCTCCTATCTCATATCAATTATCAAAAATAAAGAAAAACTAGAATTAACAATATCGCAAGTAAATAGTCCTTAATAACAACATTAAAACTTAATTGAACATATCACACCAAATAAATTGGATTATTTTAGAGTATCGATTGCACGAGAAATATATTACTATACTTATTAATCCTAGTCAACAATTAAACTAAATAAAATAAGAATTTATAAAAACTTTAATTACTAAACTGTTGAAAGCAATATAATTAAACTATAAAAAATAAATAAGATAAACATTAAGACTTGAGTTCACTTATGTGAAATTTTGACTATTATGTAAGAATGATTATCATATTTGAAAAATCAATTAATCTTTTATATATGCCTTCTCTCAAGGCATACGAGATATATCTAATTAGGTAATTATAATCTTTTAATGCATAATTCAACATGATCAAACTCATTAAGTATAATTAATTTATTTAATTATCATCTTAGTCTAATTTTTTTTTGGATCTAGAATGTTTATTTTCTTAGTGCAGATCACACTCCACCTCTCGATCCTTCATCCCTAAGATTCAATCTATGATGGTTAGTCATACGCTCAATAATTAAAATTAAAGAGCATAAATCCAACCAAACTATAATTCATCATGCATTAATAATTAAAAAGTCCATTAGAAACTACTTCCATAACCCTAATTATAGTTTTAATTGCTAAATATATTTAAAAAAAAACAAGTCAATATTAACATAAGAGAGAGAAAAATTAGAAGAGTTATCATGATTCTTTTTTTATCTTGTTCAAACCCCTCCTTGATGTTAAGACTAAACTTTGAAACAATCATTGGGTGGTTGTCATACGCCTCACCAAAAGTGTAACAACTTAGACCACCCATGTAACACCCCACTCTCGTAAGACACATACCCAACATCTATAGGTGATATCTGAGTCTGCGCCCTACAATGGCGGCGTGCTAGAACACTCAATCATTCAAAAATCGGTATAAATTTTTCTTTTGAAACCATAAACATAATATGAGAAAATCCATAAGGGCCCACTTTCATTCATAAACATTTTCAATCAACACAATACAATTAACAAAATTTTCAATAGCCATTTGGGCCCTCTCACAAATACAAAACACTTTAGTCGTTTTGGAATACAATTTATACAAAAAGTTGCGAAAGACTTAATTTGATACAAAATAAAAGAAATACTAATACAGACGTCAATTATTCCCGACCTTTTTCTTTTACTTGCATGTCGTAGGTATAATCCCGTTGGCCTAACGAGGTATTCTTCTGATCCTGAAAAATAATTGCAAATTTTGGGTGAGTTTTGCGAACTCAATGAGTGACCATCATTGATGGCTCATCCAGTCACATAACACATAATTCACATCATTTCACAATTTCACATTAAATACAATTGAAACACTCATATAATGCATATGCAATGCACATGAGATCCACTTTTCATTTGTTACTTTGTTGTGATCGAGTGCCTAAATTGTCCCATATCTAATAGATACCGAGCTCATTACTAATTGTCGCTTATCCGCTTGGGGGATACAAGGGTCATTTTACATAATGAGCCTTAGGCTCTTAATCACTTTTGAACTCGAGGCTCATTTTTACTCGTTAAGATTTAAGCTCTGATCAGTGGCTACTCAGGTCACAACTACCATTATATTTAACGCATTCATGAGATAGAATGCATCATTCATATTTGCATAATCTCATTCAATCACTTTCCCATATCATCGGACCCAACATTCAACCTTAGAGTTGAGAATTCGCACTTTCATTCATATGCAAATGCACTTTCAAAACCCATTTAACAATCAAATTACATACACTTAGTTCATCCAATTTACATTCAATAAGCACTTCAATATTTTCTTCATCTAACACATTCATCAGACCTTTTATCCAGAAATCAACACAGTCAATGACATTCACATAATCATTCAGAAATCAATCAATACCAAAAATTCAAACAAAACAAATAGTAGAATGAGACCATCTAGGTCTACTCACTGTACGCTCCAAAATAGCATTTGCTTCCAATTCTGGATATGCCTGAATGCGTATGTTTATCCTACATATCCTATTTATGCAATACAACATTCACACACGTTACAAAACTCATTTAAGCACAAACAGTTATATGGACTATGCATAATACATACTCAATGACAATTCCGAGTACTTTACCAATTTCATATCTTAATCACTCATCAATTCTTTAAATCACAACCACATCAAAAATCTATCATTTTTCATGATCATCCAAAAACCAAAACACTCATTCATTTCATCACATTTTCTGCACTTCTTCATTTTCAATTTTTTTTTTCTGCATTTCTAACTTTTGTATTTTTTTAATTTATTCCTCTATCACTTTAATCGTTCTTTCACATCATTACACATTTTCATTGATCTTTCAACTCCAAAAGCTGGCATAACACTATCCCATAACATTTCAGTCATCAAATCTAAAGAAAATCACCATGTACAACATACTAAATCTCCTCACTCATTTTCCAAAAAATAAGAATATCACTGTTCTTAATCATTTAGCAGTGAATTAATGATGCATGCTTCATTTTATAAAAAAAAATACATAATCATAACAAGCTTACTTGTTTGAAGCTCCAATATCTGCAAAATTAAGTAAACCTAATCCCTCATGCACCCATGTACATCAACTTGAAAATTGACAGGGAGATTTGGTTTTTCTTGGGATAGAAGAAAAAAAATCAAAGTGGAAGTGATGAAAAATAGAGAAAAGCAATATTTAACTTTGGTAAATATTTGATGAAAAACTCTGTGTTGGAGGAACTCTAAAGAAAGAAGTTTCAAGAAGGATAAAGACAAGGACAACAGCTTGTCTTTCAATGTTATTAAAGCTTAACTTTAAAAGGTGGATACTGTCCATTTCTTATCCACTCATCCACTTCCCTTCATTAAGACTTACTTAAGTGTAATTTATACTAAGATTAAAACTCAATGATACCACTGCAATCACAAGTTGTAACCTAATAAATCTTTTTCTTTCCATAAACACAACATTTCGGGTGAAATTTGCATGTTCTTTCGACCACGATATTGAAGATATTTTGCAACCCTTTCTTTTAAAACATATTCCCATATGTTTTATGTCTCCATTGACACCAAAATCATTCAATTTGGTTCAGTGACTTGAAAGTGTACTTCTATGTCTCCATTGACACGTTTAGGATGATTTGTATTTCTATGTCTCTAGTGTACTCCAAATAAAAATCATCTCATTTGGAATCTTATAATTCCATATATAATCAAAAACTGAAGTATATTTAGTAAGATAATCCTATTTCACTGTTCTAATAGATTCCACACTTTCATTTGATCAACCTTTTACAATTCGATTCAGAATGCTACCTTTTTTTTTGTGGAGAGATATAATCACTCCAATTAGAGGTCGGATGACAAGGGGAAGGTTGAAAGAATCAAACAAGGATCTGTCCTTAATCATATTGAACCTTTTTCTTTTGGGGCAACTAGTATAGGTATCGGATGAAGGTCATTGTTGGATGGTTTAAAATAGAACTTTTAAATCTATAACTTTCATGAAGACCTTGAAGGCAAATTATATTGTCTAGAGAGTCAAATTTGGACCAAAAGATACAAAATGAATAGTACATAGAAGCTGTTTTACAATTAGCATAACTCTCTCTAGAGATATCAGATTGAGATCATCTTAGGACGGTTTCAAAGAGGACTTTGAGATCTAAAACTTTCAAGAAGACCTTGAAGATAAATTCTGTCATCTAGAGTGTCAAATTTGGATCAGAAGATGTTTTGATCAACGTAAACCATTTGGGCTTGCTTTGTTTCTTAACCATTTTCAGTCATAACAATACAATCAATAGAATTTCAATAGTCATTTGGGGCCCATTACAAATATAAAATATTTTTTGGTCATAATGACTTTACATCACAACATAAATCCATTTGTATACACATGGTACAAAAATTTCAGAATCTATTATTTATACAAAAAAGTTGCGGAATACCAATTTATACAATAGAAAAACACTAATACAGACGCCAACTGATCTCGATCTCTTCTTTCACTCACATGCAATAGATATACTCCGCTGCCTAACAGGATATTCTTCCGAGTCTGAAAATAATTGCAAATTTTGGGTGAGTTTTGCAAACTCAATGAGTGACCATCGTCGATGGCTCACCCAGTCACATAACACATAATTCACACATCTCACTTTATTTCACATTTCACATTATTTCACTTTCACATTATTTCATATTTGATACACTTAATTGTTCATATTATGCATATGCAATACACATGAGACTCACTTTTCATTTGTTACTTTGTTGTGACCGAGTGCCTAAACTGTCCCATATAGGGCTCATTAATAACTGTCCCTTATCCACTTAGGGGATACAGGGCTCATTAAACGTTGAGCCTGAGGCTCTGATTCACTTTTGAGAGGCTCATTTTCACTCATTGAGCTTTGAGCTCTAATCGTTGGCTACTCTGGTCACAACTGCCATTGTATTTCATGCATTCATGCAATGGAATGCATCACTCACATTTGCATATCCCATTCAATCACTTTCTCATGTCATCGAACCTTAGTCCAGCATTCAACATTAGAGTTGAGAATTCACACATTCATTCATATGAAAATGCACATTCATAACACATTTATCAATCACATTAAGTACACATAGTTCATCCAATTCACATTCAAGTAGCACTTCAATATCTAAATCAGCATCACATTCAGCGGACCTCCTGTCCGGAAACCAATATAGTCAATCACATTCAGCAGTCAATTTATACACAATGAAACAAAACAAACAATAAAGTGAGACCATCTCGGTCTACTCACAGTACGCGCCAGATTAACAATTGCTTTCAAGATTTGGAAACGTCTGAATGCGAACAATTAACCTGCACATCACAATTATGCAATACATATATTGCATATACACATTAATAACTTTGCACAACTATAGCATTTATTTATACACAAATATGTATATGGACTATGTACAATGAATAACCAATGACAATCCTGGGTATACAATCAAATTTCACATCTTATCAAATTTCCCATTTTATAACTCAATTACTCATCATCTTCACCAGATACACTTTACTTCTCTTTTTGAATCACAACTTTAATTATATGGACCACTTCATCTCCTTTAAACACATGTATTTGGTACTTTAATACCAATAATTCACTCATTAATGTTATTCCAACATTACATGATCACACCTTATCAAAACTCTCATTTCTTCTTACAAATTCTCCTAAAATTCCAGACCTTCGAGTCTATTGTTCACTTTCAATTCAAAGAGTGAAATTGATCTAATTTGGTCCTAATCTCTTCTAGGAAAGTGTTTCCCAATGTATTATGTTTCTATTGACACCAAAATCACTCAATTTGGTCAAGAAAGTTGGAAGCTTTGCCTCAACCATTTTTTGGGTTGTTCATATACAAAAACAATGTACTATAGCCAATTTCCATCTAGAAATTGAAGATCTTAGAGAATGAAACAAAATTCAAATTCTTCAGATAATTAGTATTCCTATTTCTCTACTTCATTCCAAATAAAAAACCATCTCATTTGGATGACTATAGATCAAGATATAACCGAAATACCCAACATGTTCAGTCAAATCACACCAGTTCATACACTTCCAACAGATTCTTTCACTTTAATTTAATCCATCTTTTCCAATTCAACACCAATTAATACAAATTTTCATATAGAGGTTCAAAAATGTGCTAGGAATCTATTGGTTTAAAAATCATGTCATTTTGAGGTCTAGAGAAGAAGTTATGATCAAAAGAAGCAACCATGTTCAAGTTCTCACTCTTAACGAACCTATGTTGGCGCGATTGCCATAACTTTCACTATAGATATCGGAATGATTTTGTATTTAGACTGTTAGACAGAGGACATCTAGATGTAAAACTTTCATGAAGAACAAAAATTGAAATTGTGTCGTTTTCTAGATCAAAACACTCGGACCGTGTGATCCAACACCGTCAGGCCGTGTAACCTTCTGTTGAAATAGTGTCCCTGCGCCCAAAACCACACAGCCCATGTGAATTTACACGGGCAGGTCGTGTAACCTTCGGGTTAACTAAAATTTTCATCTCCAAAACTTCTCCAAAAGGTCCTAAACCCATTCTAACCTTACATTCACTCTTAAGCATCCCAAATTCACCTCTTCTTATGCAATTATCACTCCATAACCATTTAAACACAAATTATAATGCATTCACTACCAAATCCCAACTCATTAAAACCATCATCTCTATGGATAACTCCTTCAAATATATCCAATTTCAACTCAACATCCTCCATGCACATCTCATATTTCCCACTTGATCATAAACACCCAAATATAATACATTCCCACACACCCAAAACATAACACAACATAAACATTTATCCATGACTTTTGCTGCACTCAATTTCCTAAATTCATGTCAAGATTTGGGACTCTTAAAGAAAAAACTAAAAGTCAATGTATTCACAAGAAATGTATCCAAACGCCTCAAGTTTAGTTCAAACAAAAATCATCTCAATTGCTCAACTATAGAAGAAGTTGTGGCTAATACATTGAAGCATACTCAAAGATCATGTTGCTGCAAAAATTTACAGATTTTCAAACTTTCACTATTTTACATTTAACTCATCTTCTACTTCTTCCATTACATTTCCTCACTACATTTCCTCATCATTATCTACCCAATTCCACTCAATATGTCAATCACAAACAAATCATAATCTATAATGGTCACTAACCAAATACAGAGCATATATACCTACCCATTCATAACCAATTTTCTACACTCATCTAAGCCTCACTTTGAAGATCAATCAACCTCAACATCTCTAGACCATTACATGAATTATTACTCATTCTACATATTCAAAAACAAGACATGTACATAATTTTTTTTCATCACCCATAATACATACATAAACTTTACAAAATCAAGTCATCAAAACTCAATTTACCCTTCATTCTAGCATAAACCAAACTCCTTATCAAGGTCATTTGACCTCTATAATATTTTTATAAATCATTACTCATTAATAACACAAATTTTACACATCCTTCACTATACACGACACCCATATATCCAAAACCACATCTCCTGAAATTAACCTCTAAATATCATCACAGGTGCTTCATTTAACCAAAACCCATGATATTTGACAAGATACTTACTTGATTTAGTTCCAAACTCTTCAAACTCTCACTCAACCCTAGCTCCCAAGCAACCCACGTTCATCATCATCTTGAGATTGGAAGGTTTGGGTTTTTGGTGAGAATGGAAGACAAAGCAAGATAAAAGAGTAGCATGAAAGATGGTCAAAGATCAAGAAGAAGAGAGGAAGAAGAGAAGCCACGAAATTGATGGAGGAAAGCCAAAATAAATCACCAATGGCCTTTAAAAGGAGAAGCATCGTGGAGCACAATAAAAAGGGAGGGTCTTTTAATACACATAAAAGTTTAAGACATGGTTAGGCAAGTGACACTTGTCACTTGCCACATGTCTTATTTCTAAGGCACTAAGTTGGCTTATTTCCAATCAAATTTTAATTTCTACTCCAATTTTTTCCCAAAATTTCAATGGATCTAGTTAATAAATCTGAAAATCATTTATCTAAATTTCCATTGTCATTTGACAATAAATTCTACTACCAATTAACAAATGTCTTGCCACTTGGCATTTTTCCCAGTCCAGAAATTGCCCTAAATTTTTCAGAAATTTTTTTCCAAAATTCTCCAAAAAATTCTAAATCAACAAGTACACTCTCCAAGACAATTTTCAAGACCAACAAATCACAATTCTCAATAACAATCACATTTATTAATAATTATACCCGGAATGTCAATGAATGCATATATAATTATTGTTATATGCAAAGATTCACTATTCATGTGCATGTGCACCTTATGTAATGCATGAGCATGAGATGTGTTTTCCTAATTTCTCTGATTGAACTCACATGTAACAAATTTCTAGGCTTCAAACCCTTTGTATGGAAATGGAATGTTACAATATATCACCACAGTATAATATTGATGTCATATTCAATAATACATCCACCAATATAAATGCTTTGAATCTTTATCTGTCATACATAACCATGTACTATTTCTCATTTCTAATATCCACAAATGTTCATTTTCTTAAATTTTGGCAAATCATCATTCTTCTCATTATTTCTATCAGCTCAAACTCTTAACAAATGCTCATACGTTTGACTAAAGTAAATGCGACTTAGACTAAGGATCAGTTGCTGCTGCATGCTAAGACATGTCTAAAATGCATGTAACTTGACACAAATTTCAAAAAATGCCCATGTAAGATACTAAATCTGGGCTCGATACCAAATTGTAACACCACTCTTGCAAGACACATACCGACATCTTGAGTGATATTTGAGTCGTACCCCAAAATGGTGACATCTTTAGAACAATCAAACGACTCATTATAAAGCGTGTATGCAAAAATCAATAAAACAAATTGAGCATATTTTATTCATAAATATTTTCAATCATAAATGTTACTACACTTATTGATCAATCTCATTTACAAACCTTTCCAATTTGGAAGGTTATTACAAAAATAAAATTGATCAAATACACATGATACAATAATTGCAAAATTCACAATTTGATACAAAATTAAAGAAATACAGATGCAGATGCAAATTGATCCTATCCTCTAGCGCTTACTCGAATACAATGGTTATATTTCAATTTGTCTAACGGAGATCTTCTAAGCCTAAAAAATACAAATTTGGGTTGAGTTTTGCAAACTCGTGGGTGGACCATCCTCGATGACTCACTAATATCACATAACACACATTGTTTATGAAATCATGTAAATCACATCATTTCACCAATAATAAAATAGCACCACATATCACTTTGATCACTTATTTCATGTTTCACATTTATAGCAGTCATACAGTTCATTTTAGTCATTCAAAACATACATATCAATGTTATATGCAATGTTCATTAGACTCACTTCCAGTTGTAATTGTTGTGACTGAGCGCCTTTTTACTGGCCCGTATCCCTTGTGGATACCAAGCTGGCCTATATCCCTTGTAGATATAGAGTTGTATCAAATAATGTCCCATATCTCTTAGTAGATACAAGGTATATTCACAACTGAGCTATTGGGTCTTATCATATTCTGAGCTTTAAGCTCTTTATACTCGCGACTCCTATCACAACTGCCTTTATCTTTCATGCATTCATGTAATGGAATGCATCACATTTATTTAGTCAATCAAAAGTGATCAATGTTATATAGTCATATGCATTATCACATTCTCGTTCACTTTTTTCATTAGACCTTGGTTCAACATTCAACATTCAAGTTGAGTATCATATATTTTGTCAAATTCACATACAGTGAATACTTCCAATGATTTTTAA
Organism: Erythroxylum novogranatense; assembly: GCA_029891385.1. Classification (NCBI taxonomy): domain Eukaryota; kingdom Viridiplantae; phylum Streptophyta; class Magnoliopsida; order Malpighiales; family Erythroxylaceae; genus Erythroxylum; species Erythroxylum novogranatense. The sequence continues at coordinate 89,341 of JAIWQS010000026.1, forward strand.
ATGCATCAAATGTCTCGGATATTCAATGTCCGAAATTAGTACAATCACATTCACATAATCATTCAATACAGAATTTAAACAGAACAATCATTTAAAATAAGATCATCTATGTAACATCCCATTTTTAGTGGAAAGGGTATAATGGTAAATGTGAGTGGCTCATGAGAGTTAGTGATGCACTTCCATGTTCATGCATGATATGTCATACACTTACACATAAATAGTGAATTTATTTGCACATGAAATAATTGTACATGCATTCATGAATAATTAGGGTATAATTGGATTAATCTATGAATTTTAGAGTTACAAATGTTTTGCATTGAAAATATTAGTAATTGGTAGAAATATTGTATTTGTATATGTTGGTGAAGTTATGGAGTATTGAGAAAGATATAATTATAATAGGGAACAAGAAATAAATTAAATGAAGTTTTGGAGATAGTTGGGTTGTAAAGATGACAGTCAAGGGAATTAGTTCAAAAGAAACTAAGTTGGAACTTGGGTATTGGGTAAGTGACAAGTGTCACTTAGGCCTTGTACTCTAGCTAAGAGTAGGTTACTATTCCTTGAGAATTGACAGGTTAAGTCTTGTCCAAGCCCCTTCTTTTTTATCATTTTCCTAAAACATCTCTCTCTTCGAACACAGAGTTTTCCATCAAAATATCTTCTAAGGGACTTCTGTGTTCTTCCTTTCCTTCACCAAATTTACTTTGTCTTTTGTGTCATCTATTCTAAGGAAAAACCAGAAGCTGATCATTTCACTCAGCGAAGTATGAAAACGTGTGGAGTTTAGGGCTAGAAGATTTTGGGGTTTTCAACAGGTAAGTGTTAGAGAAATCCTTTGTTTTTAGGGATTTGTGAAATAAAGTTGTTAAATTACTGTCATCTACATGAAAAATGTACTTTATGTGTTTGTTCATAAATACTGGGTAGTTGGGGAGAAATAAATTCAGTTATAGTGTTAAATTAGCTTTGAGAAAACTTTTGGTGTTTGGTGACGTAAAGTGTTGAAAGTTAGAAAGTCTGGAAATTTCTCACTGAGTATGCTTCAGTACTTTAGCCATAACATTTTTTGTGGTTGTCTAAATGATATGATTCTTGATTTGAAGTAAACTAGGAATATATGACTACAATTCGTATGAAGACATCAAATTTCATTTCTGTCTCTAAGAGTCTCAAAAGTTGTCTCGAAGTTGAGAACTAGGTGCAAGATGTTGAGAGTTGAGCGAAAATTTGTATTCCAACTTCGGGAGGAAATATGGACCTGATTTAGATAGATTTTGGTAAAGTTGCCTTCTGAAAAGTTGTAGAGATTTCTTTTATCTTTCCAACGGTATAAAGTTTGTAAATTTTGGATATCGGAGTCAAAAGTTATGATTGTTATAAGTGGAGATATTCTGGAGCAAAAGCAGATGATGGAAATGATAGAAAAACTAAGACGAAAGCAAGAACTGATTGGAGTCTTTTAGTCATAAATTTTTCTCTAGACCTCCAAATGACCTGATTTTTGAAGCATTGGACTCCTAACACATTTCTTTATCCCTCCAAAAAAAGTTATGGTTTTTCGTATTAAATTAGAAATGATAGATTGAATCAAAGTAAGGGTATCGGTGGAAGGAGCATGAACTGAATATTTCACTAAACATATTTTAGTATTTTGACAATATCTTGGTCTATAGGATCCCAATTGAAGTGATTCTTGATTTTTAGTAAACTAGAGTAATAGGGCTACAAATCATATGAAGAAGCTGAATCTCGATCCAGTCTCTAAGGTGTTCAATTTTTGGATGGAAGTTGGATATAGTACTCTGTTTTGGAGAGGAATAGTCTGAAAATGTTTGAGGCATATCTTCCAAATTACTGAACCGAATTGAGTAAAATTAGAGGCGATGGAAAGATACAAGATAGAGGAACACTTTTCTAGAAGAGAGTGAGCTCAAATTTCACAAGTTTTGCCTCCTGATTGAATGTGAATAGTGAACTCAAAAGGGTATTTCAGAAAGTCTGAAAGTACACCAGTGAAAAATGAATTGTGATTTCAATGGTTCTAGAGAGGCAGAAACCTAGTGTTAGTTATGCTTAAATGAATTTTGGTATGGGATAGTGTTGAGAAGAATCAAAGAGCGATACCCGAGATTTATCATGAACATGCATTGTACATAATACATCTCATACATGTGCATTGTTGAACACTCTTAATGGTGCAAATTTTGATATCATGTATGCTATTTGTTATAGAGGAGCAAGCTGAACGTCAACTTCCAGACGTTCTTTGGATCTTACTGCGTTAACCGGGAGCAACCGATGGGTAACCTAGTTGGTTCCTCAATTTCTGATTGTTAAATGTTACTGTGAACTGCTTACAAATGTGAATTGTATGATTACGGAATGGTTAGGATTGAAATGCATGCTTCGATAAATTGGAATTGGCGCCACGTGCTTTTTGAGAAATTGTGATAAGCGGGCTTTCATAGCCATATGACTGTGAATTATTGAGCATTTGCATTTCATGCATAAATGTATGAACAGATAATGAAGCGTTGTGACTGAGTCACCATTAATACTGAAAAGAGCTTTGAGCTCGAGCACTGTTACTGAACCGAGCCCCGAGCTCGAGGGGAGTTAGTGCATCCTGCATGAGGGCTCTCCTACTCCCTAAATGCGTCCACTGGACACTAATCACCGATTTAGAGCTCGGTCACAACTTTGAAACAAAGCGAAAAGAGTCACATATGCATTGCATACAAATGAGTTAAGCGATTTGTGATAATTATGAGTTACGTGATGGCATGAGAAATTGCAAACTGTTATATGATAATTGAATGTTACTGTGATGTGCTGTACGTAATTTGCGTAATGCATGAATTGAGTGAACCATCGATGATGGTTTCTCATTGAGTTTACAAACTCACCCAAAATTGCATCTATTTTTCAGTTCTGATAGATTAGACCCCTAGCTCCAGAGATAGACTTTTCCTGCTGCGTGAGCGCATTGGCAAGGGAAGCGATGGCACACAGGTCGGTCAGCTGGGATTGATTTTGAGGATGACATAGTATAGACTTTTGTATCAGTTTCCTTTTTGGGAGTATTGTATTTAGTGTTAGAGTAGTGCCTTGAAGGCAATCGCCTTTAGCGCATTTTGTACAAATTTGTGTACAATCTTTATGAATAAGTAAAGAAAGGCATATTTCATTACGTTGCTGTTCATTATTTATGAACTGATATTGATCAATAAGCAAATTAATGAAGTCCATGATATATGACATAGCATGAAGGAAATTGTGATGTGATCATACTACCGAGATTCCTATCATGTGCAATTATGTCAAGATCTAAATTATCCTAGTCATAGGATTACCGAGGCTGGACATCGGTAATCCGGAAAGACTAGCACATCTCAAGCTCCTTGATTTGATCAGCGGTGGATCTCGAAGTCTGTAAATATGAGATATTTAGGGTTGAGATGTGGATGCTTACTAGAGGTAGTAAGTACATTGGATGACTGCTATGAGATCATCACATGGATGTCCTATTCTAATGTCGGTGATAATCTCATCATAGCAATGGTGCAAGTATCCTTAGACTTGAGGTACTCAAGGATATCTTGAATCTTGATTACGTGTTTTGACTCCATTCCTTGTTGCCTTCGAGAGGTCGCTCATAGGGTGGTGCTTGGAGTGCCTTGAGGTATTGAAGGTAATTGAGTAGCCAATAGAGGATTCACCACTTACGTGATAGCGAGAAGATGATACCCATGGCCTCTTGTCGAGGTCATTACTTGAAAGTCTCTGCCGGAGCATATATGTCATGAAGAATGTCTTCATTGATATATTAGGTAATGAGTCCGGACAAGAAGCGATATCACTGGACTAGATTTGGCGTAGTCGATCTAGTAAAGAGTTGACACTTTGCCCATACTCATAACCAAGTGGGGTATAGCATGGTGAAAGGACGAATTGCGGTAATTGTCATGGAAAGGTTCGTGATATGGTTCATGATGAATACATGTTCATTCGTCAAACCAATTATTTTCCGGTCAATTGGGGGTCATGATATGTTGCTAGATACCGCTCATGACTTGCTTAGATTAAGTGTTAATCTAAGTGGCCAACATAACCGGGAACCTAATGGGTCACACGTATAAGAGCGTCTCGGAGAATTTATAAAATAGTTTTGGACAGAGTTCCAATATATGGAGAGCAATCGGATTAAATGGATCCCGATGAGATCGAGATATGTCCCGATGAGATCGCGACATCGATATTGCTGAAAAAGGTTTCGATGGTTTTCCATGGGACTCTAGTGGCGGTAGGGATGACCCAGTGTGTTGGACCACTTCAGCATTTATTTATATATATATATATAATTAATTAAAGAATTAATATATATATATATATATATATATACGTTGAAAGGAGAAGAAGCTTCTCCTTTCACGCTAATCATCAATCTCATTAAATGACTAAAGACAAAAAAAACTTGAAAGATGAAGAAGGATGGTCGTTGCTTATGGGAATAAGTTGAAAAAGAAAGAGTTTCTTTCTCTTGGGAGATGATCTTCGTGGGTTTAGAATGAGGAAAGGAGATAGGATTTTGAGAAAATCCCAAGTTATTCTCTTCTTCATCAACGATCATCACTATGGTCTCCAAGCATCTTCATCTTTTCTCTATCATTTCTCAAGCTCTCCAAGGACAAAGGTAAGAGCTAGCACTCTTTAATTTGTTCTAACTATTCCCGGGTCAAAGGGTTTGTCCCGGTTAGGTTCTCCGATCTCTGCGTGGATACCGTTAGAGACGGTCTCCTTTGGCCGTTATGATTTGAGTCTGTTGTATAGACACATGGATCCTCGCTTTCGGGAAGGTCCCGGAACAAAAATTTTTGTTTTCCGCACCGTGGGTATGTGATGCTCACACCAGGATTTTCCTACAGTGGTATCAGAGACACTTGTGTCATATATAACGAAGAAACCATGACTAGGTCGGAGTTGCCTATTGTTTGTGACGATGATGCATGTTGATTGTGTGAATTTCGAATTCAGTATAGAGATCTTGTTTTCGAAATTTTCTTCCCAAATATGTTCACAAGATGTTGTTGCATATTTCTGTGGAAGCTTGGAATTTATAAATGTGATTTGATATGGTTTTTCTAATTTATTCCCAAATGTTCTGGTTGCTGTCTTTGTGCACATTCAATGAACAGGCATGCTTGTAAATTCGAGAATAAATTGTAGAAAGATTGTTTTTCAGATTTTCTTTCACCGATGTGTCTCTCAGATGTTGATGAATGTCTATGAGAATGGAAAAATGTTTTCATGGTGATTTACTATTTATTTGAGAATTTATTGTGTGCTGCTGGGAATAACTGTGTTGAGGAACACAGATTCTACATTGGCTTTGTTGCTGAGGTTGGATGAGTTTTTGTTGGAAATAAATCCTGAAACAATTCATGGAGCATGTTAGGAACATTTTTTAACCTCTTTAATTTTATCAGAATTTATTGAAATTGTTTCAATAAGTTTTTCAAGAAAAAGACAAAGCTTGGCAGTTTTGAGAAAATTGCTGGAGCTGGTTTGTTTGAAATGAAAAATTGTGTATTTCTCAATTCCAATGCCTTGGATCATTTTTAATGTGATTAAAAATGTGTTACATTGATTTTGTATGCTTGCCTAAATGATTATCTTGAAATTGGGTTTCCAAATATTTTTCGGATGTCAAATGTGTCACATTAGCGTCTCGTTAGTATATTCCCTTATCTTGATTGTTTTGGCCGTCACAAATTTTGTGACAAGTGCCGAAATAGTCTTGATAAAGTGTAGACTACCTAGAGATACTTAGGGTGATAATTTGATATTCTCAAATTATTTGGAAATCTAAATGAATAAGAGTGTATTCATCAATTTCAAGTTTCATGTATAGTTTGACTATATATGGTAAGCATGGTACAATGAAAGTGTTTAATTGTTAAATCATAATAAAGGATATTACACTTGGTATTATGAATTTGAACTACACGGATTGAGAAATTAGCCGATTAGAGAGCAGGCCAAAAACCAGTCGACTAGCACATGTTCCAGTCGACTAGAACATGCACCGATTAGTGGAAAGTGGATTCGATCGATTGAACGCGCACAAGATAACCTATAGTAGTCGACTAGCACAAGTTCCAGTCGACTGGCACATGCACCAGTCGACTAGAACATGCACCAGTCGACTACAACAACATGCAGAGGTGGGATGATGGATGATTTTAGGTATAGACTCAATGTGATTGATGAAATACCCTAACTCATTCCATATAGTCATGGTGACTATAATCCTACGACTTGGAGAAGAAGAAGATGAGACCTGAAAACCCTCACATATAATATGAAAACTAACGCCTTCCATTAATATGGGGAGAACCAGAGTTCTTATAGAGTTGGGTTGTTGGGTAAACCCAAGCTCACTCTATACGGATATGTTCGAACCATAAAAATAAGATTTTTAGATTAATGGGTCGGTTTTCACTAGAAGCGTTGATTTGTTGAGTAAACTCAAGGTCAACGTGAACAGAGGCGAAATTGGGTAGTATACATCAGATGTACACGCATCAAGAGTTGATAACCCAATGTGTGTGCATACATCACGAGTTGATAGCACTAGTTGATAGTTGCATCTATGAATCAAGTAGTATGACCGATACCTGCCGATAGATCTAAGGTGCCTTGTTGGGTAAACCCAAGGTCATTTTAGTAATGTCAGATATCTATGATGCAATTGGTATGACCGATACCTACCGATTGACCTAAAGTGGCTTGTTGGGTAAACCTAAGGTCATTTTAGTAATGTCGGATATCGACCCACTAGGACATTTTGTCATAATGTTTCTTGGATTAAATCTTGAGGGTTATGGATTTTGAAACTAGTGGGAGCCATATGCATGTCATGCAAGTCCTTATGATCATGCATGTAATTCTATTCTAACATTCTTTCTCTCTTTCCCGATAGATTATTGAAGATGTCTTCCAATGTGAACTTACGCTCACTTATGGACACGAACAAATTAACTGGACCAAATTTTTCGATTGGCTGAGAAATCTGATAATTGTTCTCAGGTCTGAGGAACTGGGATATGTCCTAGATGTTCCACTTCCTGATTCACCTGCTGGTGATGCTTCTGATGAAAATCAGAAAGTAGGAAGTACAGCCAAGAAGAAAACCAAAGAGACTGCACCAAAAGGAACTTGCTTCCATTGTGGCAAGACTGGCCACTGGAAGCTCAATTGTAAAGTCTATCTGGATGAACTGAAGCAGAAGAAGGCATCAGATGCCTCGACTTCTTTAGGTATGTTTGTCATTGAGGGTATCTGTTTCGACCATGACATATGGGTATTAGATATCGGTTGTGGCTCACACATATCAATGATATGAGGGCCTCGGGGACGATGAGATTTCATGAAGGGAGAGTTAGACTGCGTGTGGGAAATGGAGCAAGAGTTGATGCATTAGTATGAGGCACTTACTTTTGTCACTCCCCACCGGGCTTGTAATTAAATTGGATGAATGTTATTTTGTACTGTATTAACAAAGAACATATTATCATGCTTCTTGTTTAAATAGAATTGGTTTCCATTTGACTTTTAGTAACAATGGTTGTTCTATTAGTTTGAATGGAATGCTTTATAGTCTTGGTACATTATGCAATGGAATTTACATATTAGATATGTCACATCCAATTATGAATGTCAATGACACGAAAAGACATAAACGAGATAATTTAAAATCAACTTACTTATGGCATTGTCGACTTGGCCATATAAATGAGAGACGATAGCTAAGCTCCATAAGAGTGGAAGTTTAGGGTCATTTGATTATGAATCATATGACACATGTAAATCTTGTTTATTAGGCAAGATGGTGAGTTACCCTTTAAGGAAAGGGTGAGCGAGCGATGGAGTATTAGACCTAATACATTCGGATGTATGTGGTCCGATGTCCATCCATGCGAAGTGGTTGTCTTTACTTCATCACCTTTATCGATGATTATTCTCGATATGGGTACTGATGTCGATGAGATACAAATCAAGCATTTGAAAAGTTCAAATAATTCAGAAATGAAGTAGAAAATCAACTTGGGAAAAGTATCAAGACATTACGATCTGATAGTGGTGGGGAATACTTAGACCAACAGTTTTTGGATTATCTCAGAGATAATGAGATTTTATCTCAATGGACTCCTCCTTACACACCACAGCCACAATGGTGTGGCGAGAAAGGAGAAATCGAACCTCATTAGACATGGTATGATCAATGATGGGCTTTGCAAAATTACCAAAATCCTTTTGGGGGTATGTAATCGAGACAATTGCTTACTTCTTAAACAGAGTTCCATCTAAGACAGTTGATGTTACTCCATATGAGATGTGGACTAACAAAACCCTATCTTACTCATTTGAAAGTTTGGGGTTGTCTGCTTATGTGAAGCGGACATAGTCGATAAACTTAATGCAAAATCGACAAGTGTACATCAGTAGGATATCCTAAAGAAACAATGGGATATCAATTCTACCTTGCTTAGGAACAAAAGGTGTTTGTTTTGAAGCATGTTGTCTTTTTAGAGAAAGAGTTTCTTTTACAAGAAGACAGTGGGAGCAAAATTGACCTTGACAAAGTTCAAGATGCTCGAACAGACGCAGATCAACTGCCTGAACCTGAAACTGTGACTCATACAGATGAAATAACAGTTCAACCTTCTACAACACACGAAGTTCGTAGGTCACGTAGGATACGCTCTGTTCCAGAGAGATATGGATTTCTCATAAATGAACAGAATGACGTATTTCTCATAGAAGATGATGAGCCTACCACCTATGAAGAGGTTCTGAAGAGATCAGAGTCTCAGAAATGGCTTCACGCCATGAAGGCTGAAATGGATTCCATGTATGAAAACCAAGTATGGACTTTGGTTGAGGCACCCGAAGGAATCAAACCCATAGGGTGCAAATGGGTTTTCAAAAGAAAACCGACATGGATGGTAATGTGATTACCTATAAAGAAGGCTTGTGGCTAAAGGTTTTAAATCAAAGACAAGGAGTTGACTATAACGAGACCTTGACAAAGAGCAATGCTTAAATCCATTAGGATACTCCTAGCTATTGCCACTCATTATGATTATGAAATATGACAAATGGATGTGAAGACAGCTTTCCTAAATGAAAATTTAGCTGAGGATGTGTACATGACACAACCTGAGGGCTTCACCTCCTATGATGGCGAAAAGGTATACAAGCTTCAGAAATCCATCTATGGATTGAAGCAAGCATCCAGGAGTTGGAATATCCGTTTTGATGAGGTAATCAAAGAGTTTGGTTTCTCACAAAATCCAGATGAACATTGTGTGTATAAGAAGGTTAATGGGACTGCAATCATATTCCTTGTGCTGTATGTAGATGACATATTATTGCTAGGAAACGATGTCTCTATGCTACAATCATTCAAGATTTGGTTGTCCAAACAATTTGCCATGAAAGATCTTGGTGAAGCAACTTATATCCTTGGGACAAGAATTTATAGAGATAGATCAAAAAGGTTGCTTGGTCTTTCACAATCAACGTACATAGACAAGATGCTAAAGAGGTTTAGCATGGAGCAATCCAAGAGAGGGTACCTTCTTATGACTCATGGGATAACACTCTCGAAATCTATGTGTCCTAAGACACAAGATGAGAGGATGCGCATGAATATGATCCCGTATGCATCTGTGGTAGGATTTATCATGTACGCTGTGCTATGTACGAGACCCGATGTATCATATGCTCTAAGTGTTCTGGCGAGATACCAATCGGATCTGGTGAGGGTCCTTTGGGTGGTGTCAAGAATATCCTCAAGTACTTGCGAAGGACTAAGGATGTGTTCTTGATATATGGAGATGGAGATCTCAAAGTGAGCTGGTATCTGAGATGCCGGTTTTCAATCGATAAGGATGATTCCAAATCCCAATCGGTTATGTATTCACATTGAATGGTGGGGGTCGGTTGGAAGAGTTCCAAATAAGAGACGATCGCCGATTCAACAACCGAGGTAGAGTACATTGCCGCTTCGAAGCGTGAAAGGCGGTTTGGATCAAAAGTTCATTCTTGAACTTGGTGTGGTTCTAGCGATGATGGGCCCATGCAGATTGTATTGTGACAACAATGGGGCTATTCTTGCAGCGAAGGAACCAAGGTCTCATCAACGATCCAAACCGTACTCCATGATATCACTGATCGGGGAGATCATAGACGAGGTGATGTCCAGATCGAGAGAATTCCCGAGCGAATATTTTCGATCCGTTGACAAGGCCATTGTCCAAAAGAGTTTTGATTCTCATGTACTCGCTTATGGTATTAGATATCAAGGCGATTGGCTTTAGGTCAAGTGGGAGATTGTTAGAGTAGTGCTCGAAGGCAATCGCTTTAAGCGCATTTGTACAAATTTGTGTACGTCTTTATGAATAAATAAAGAAAGGCATATTTCATTACGTTGCTGTTCATTATTTATGAACTGATATTGATCAATAAGTAAATTAATGAAGTCCATGATATATGACATAGCATGAAGGAATTTGTGTTGTGGTCATACTACTGAGATTCCTATCATGTGCAATTATGTCAGTATCTAAATTATCCCTAGTCATAGGATTACTGAGACTGGACATCGGTAATCCGGAAAGACTAGCACATCTCAGCTCCTTGATTTGATCAGCGGTGGATCTCGAAATTTGTAAATATGAGATATTTAGGGTTGAGATGTAGATGCTTACTAGAGGTAGTAAGTACATTGGATGACCTGCTATGAGATCATCACATGGATGTCCTATTCTAATGTCAGTGATAATCTCATCATAGCAATGGTGCAAGTATCTTTAGACTTGAGGTACTCGAGGATATCTTGAATCTTGATTACGTGCTTTGACTCCATTCCTTGTTGCCTTACAGAGGTCGCTCATAGGGTGGTGCTTGGGTACAGCTTGAGGTATTCGAAGGTAATTGAGTAGCCAATAGAGGATTCACCACTTCTGTGATAGCAGAAGATGATACCCATGGCCTCTTGTCAGGGTCATTACTTGAAAGTCTCTGGCCGGAGCATATATGTCATGAAGAATGTCTTCATTGACATATTAAGTAATGAGTCCCAGGACAAGAACTGATATCACTTGGACTAGATTTGACATAGTCAGTCTAGTAAAGAGTTGACACTTTGCCCATACTCATAACCAAGTGGGGTATAGCATGGTGAAAGGACGAATTGCACGGTAATTGTCTATGGAAAGGTTCGTGATATGGTTCATGATGAATACATGTTCATTCGTCAAACCAATTACTTTCCGGTCAATTGGAGGTCATGATGTGTTGCTAGATACCGCTCATGACTTGCTTAGATTAAGTGTTAATCTAAGTGGCCAACATAACCGGGAACCTAATGGGTCACACACATAAGAGCGTCTCGGAGAATTTGTAAAATATTTTTGGACAGAGTTCCAATATATGTAGAGCAATCGGATTAAATGGATCCCGATGAGATCGAGATATGTCCCGATGAGATCGCGACATCGATATTGCTGAAAAAGGTTTCCGGTGGTTTTTCCACGCGGGACCGGTAGGACCAAACCCAAAGTGTGATTTGGACCACTTGACATTTATTTATTTATATATATAATTAATTAATTAAAGAATTAATATATATATATATATATGTGTGTGTGTGTACACGTTGAAAGGAGAAGAAGCTTCTCCTTTCATGCTTAGTCATCAATCTCATTAAATGACTAAAGACAAAAAAACTTGAAAGATGAAGAAGGATGGTCATTGCTTATGGGAATAAGTTGAAAAAGAAAGAGTTTCTTTCTCTTGGGAGATGATCTTCATGGGTTTAGAATGAGGAAAGGAGATAGGATTTTGAGAAAATCCTAAGTTATTCTCTTCTTCATCAACGATCATCACTATGGTCTCCAAGCATCTTCATCTTTTCTCTATCATTTCTCAAGCTCTCCAAGGACAAAGGTAAGAGCTAGCACTCTTTAATTTGTTCTAACTATTCCCGGGTCAAAGGGTTTGTCCCGGTTAGGTTCTCCGATCTCTGTATGGATACCGTTAGAGACGGTCTCCTTTGGCCGTTATGGTTTGAGTCTGTTGTATAGACACATGGATCCTGGCTTTCGGGAAGGTCCCGGAATAAAAAATTTTGTTTTCTGCACCGTGGGCATGTGATGCTCACACCGGGATTTTCCTACATTTAGACCGTAGGGAACTGATAGACTTGTCTATATTTCTGTTTGATGTTATGAAATGAGAATAGCATTATGGTTTTAAAATTCAGTGATTTTGATATTGCAGTTTTATTGTATTGATGCCATGTGGATTATAGAAATGATCAAACGTAGTGCACCCTTATTGTGGGACATGTGTCGGTACAACCCACGGGCGTCGGTGCATGCCTCATGTGAGGGGTGCTACAATCTAGGTCGACTCACAGTGCACTCCAAATTAGCAATTACTTCCATGATCTAGAAACATCTGGATGCGAACGTTTAATCTTGTATCAACATTATGCAATACACACATTGGATACACATTTCTAATTGCACAATCTTATGAACACTCAATCACATACATATGTATATATGTTGTGTATAATGCATGCTCAATGAAAATTTGAGGTATTTACCTAAATTAACATCTTATGCTCATTCTCATTTCATAATCCATATATATGAATTGAACTTAGATTTACACTTCATTTTACATGATCAATCTAAGTTCACCATTCAATCCTTATCCTTTGTATGTGTCTAGGTTATTCTAACATCATAACTCAATTTCTTGTCATTTCTTTTCTAATATTATAAGCTCTCATAATACTTAATTCTCATTCACATTTAATCCCTTATTACGTAGTACTCAACCCATTTAAATCATATCTATAATCATATGAACATCTTCATTCACGATATACTCATGCCTTTGGTATTTTGATATTATCCATTCATTCACTAAGTTATAACCTCAATTATCACTTTAATCCAAGCATCATTCTAGGTTCATTCCAAGTTCCATTTAAGTTTTATTTAAGACCAATTGACCTGTGAATGTCTGTTAGGCGGATATCTATTTTCGTTAAGCAGAACTTTATAGGTCTCTTATAGAAATTTGAAATTTTGACCCTATAGATGTAACATCCCATCACAGATGGGAAGCGTAAAATAGTAATTTAGAATAATTTATGAGTGCTTAGAATTGTCTTGATAAAATGTGCTATTTTTTGATGTTGGGGTTGCTAGTTATAAGTGATTGAACTTTGCTTTTGGTTTAGGTGAAGGAAAACGAGGTAGCCACAATCATGTGGGAATTTGACCTAGTTAGAGGTAGAATTTGCTTCTAAGTGATTCATGAGAATTGTAGAATGTGTTCTTATCTTTACATTGATATAAAGTATGGAATTTTTGACATGAGGGATAGGAAGTTATGATTTTTAGAAGATTGTGGTACTGTTTGGGATGACATGTATTGGCGTAACTTTGATTAAGATTTTGACACCCTTAGAGGTGAAATTAGTTTTCAAGACCTTCATGAAACTTGTAGAGATTTCTGTGATCTTTCCATGGAGACAAAATTTGTCAATTTTGAACTCCTAAGTGAAAAGTTATGCATGTTGGAAGAAAAGGGGAATTAAATGGAATTTTTTAAAAAAAAATGGGCGAAATTGGGAACTCGCCGCTCGCGAGGGCGACGCCTCGCCCTATTGAGGTCGCGAGGGCGCGAGGAGCTGAGTGCGACTCAGCTCCTGATTTTTTTATTTTTTATATTTATTTCTTTTCCAATGTGACCCTTTCCCATTCTTTTGTGAATAACTTTTTCATCCGACCTCTGATTGATTAATTTTCTGGACAATATTTTGGCAATATCCGAACGTATAGAGATCCGAATGTTGGATCGCGTATGGTCCAAGTATTCATAATACGCTGCGGAAAAGACCATACAAAATATCACGTATAATCGAAAACACGAAGGATTAACGAAAATACCTTATTTTCGTGGATAGATTGATTCCTTTTCGGATTCCAAGACACTGCAAATCACTAATGCCCTCTACCGGTATCCACATGAGCATGCACAATCCGAACTGCGGCTGTAGTGTGCTAGCACGTCTTGAAAACGTTTCTGAATGCCGCACGATTTTTCTCTTGGATGGCGGCTAGCGTTTCCTGACAATTGTGTCGTCTTTCTAATGAGACCTAAGCTTCTCTATTTATAGAGAAACCCTAATCTCATTTAGGCCCTATTAAGTTTCGACCCATTATATCATATATAATAAAAGCCCGACAACTTAATTAAATCTAGCCCAATAAATATATCTAAATATATTTATTCAACACCTAATAAATTAGGTCAAGAGAATAAGCCAGATCACATCACTCTTTGTGTGCGACCCTGTAGGCTCATTTGATGTTGGCAATGGGCTTGATTACACTTCAAGGCCCATAAGTCATAAGCGGCCTCTAGCAAGACATTATGACTACCCAAATCAAATGAGGATCGATAATCCGATTTAACTTGTAACTATGGTTATAAGCTCAGTCCTTTTGTAACACGATATCAAGATTAATCATAAGGTATGGTACATGTCAACCTTTGATTAATCATAGTTTCTTGATCCCAAGTTGACTGATTATAACAAATGACATTGATGACTCTTCATCAATTCATTTGAGCACGGCCATGCATTTCTTCAGTCACACTTGTCAAGAGGCCCAAATGATATCTCTCTCATTTAAGAGAGGTACAAATCCATCTCGTCATTCACATCCCTCCGCATGATTCATTTAGTGTCCAACATAAGACTATTTGTTATTCGGTTAAAATAACTTAGTCTAATATCAAAACATCAATTCCTCGTGTAGGGAACCATGATGACTTCAGTCAAAGGACTAAAGTCAAACCATATTAAGAATCACTAATGACATAAAACCATGTAGTATTCTTTATGTGGGTCGGTCCAATATATGTTCTCTAACATATATCTATGTTTCTGATTTAATATCTCATATCCATGATCAATAAAACGTGATCATCAATCAGAACACATGCTAGTCTTAATTCATTATTGTTCCACCAATAATGATCGACCAGGGATAGTCTAGAATAGTGTTATGACGCTTATGGTTTTACTATCAAGTCACATACTTGATGACATAAGTCTAATACTATTCATGGAATGTAAATCACATTACATAAACGAAATACATGCATATATGAAACGGAATACCTCATAATATATTATTAACAAATCATAATGTTAATACATGAATCACAAATGTTCATTGGCCTAGGGCACACTACTAACAATCTCCCACTTGCACTAGGCCCAATCAGTCAGATATCTAATACCCATAGACCTCGTATGACTCTCATGTTTAGGCTGTGGAAGAGGCTTAGTAAGTGGATCGGCAATGTTGTCATTTGTGCCCACTTTGCATATCTTCACGTCTCCTCTCCCAATGATCTCTCTAATCAGATGGAAACGTCTGAGTATGTGTTTGGATCTATGATGTGAGTTTGGTTCCTTAGCCTGTGCTATAGCCCCATTATTATCACAATAAAGGTGTAACATCCTACCCTCAATTAGAAGGGTAGAATAGTAAATTGGCCTAGGATGTGCTAGATTGAGATTTCATAGGATTGTTCATGCAGAATAGGATTGGTACACAGTCACATTTGTGCACATTAAATTACTGGACATGCATACATGACATTCTCGGTTTACGTGCCTAAGACAATTTCATTGGGATTAATGTGATTTTTGGGTTTAAAAAATTATTCTGAGTGTGCCATTGAGTGTTTTATATTTTAAGGGAATTTTAGGAAATTTTCTGGAATTTTTGGAGAAAATTTATCGACCGGTTCATCATGAGTGGCGAACCGGTTGATTTTCGGTAACGAAAATTTCTGTCCAATGGCATTGCATTATTGGGTATATTATTTTGGAATTGAAATTTGGGCCATTGGAATTGAAGGGGTCAAAGATTCATTTCATTAGGGTTTAATAAAAAGTTTTTTTTGTCTTTTTCTTTAAAATGCCAAGTGTCTACCTCATTAATTAATTTTGTCTTATATTAGTTATCACCCACAACTTTTCTCTTTGGCATATAAATAAACAAACTCCTTTGGAAAGCCAATCTTCTCCTTCATCCGTAGTCTCCTTTCCCTTCCTCCTTTAAATTAGTTTCTTCTTTTCCCATACAAGAACTTCTTCTTGCTTCTTCTTTATGCTCACCCAAGACCAAGCTTAAGCCTTGAGTGGATGATGATGTTGTGGGTGGAAAATGAAGTAAGAAAGTGAAGTGATTGGAGAGTGGGAAAGAGTGGAAGCTTGAATTGGTAAGTGATTAAGTTAAGTTTTAATTATGCTTTGATTATGTAGTTGATGAATCATGGTTGCTAGATGCATTAAATGGGACTTTTAGTGCATTTATTATGATTATTGATGCCTTAATTTGATGAAAGTTATAGGTGGAATTGTTGGGTATAAATGTATGGTGTGTTAGGATAATGAATGACTATGGTTGAATTTGGTTTTAGCTTGATTTTGATTGATTAATGATGATTATTCTTGCATGGAAATGAAGAGGTTAGGGCTGCCAACTTGAGGTGGTTACTCTAGTGAATGTATGAATGATATAGGGACTGATTTTGTGTCCAATTGAGATGCTTATGGTAGTAGAATTTGAATTGGCATGATAGGAAGTGTAAGTTGAAGATGAAAGTGGAAAATGGATTTTGACCCTTGCCTTTGTTTTGTTCATAACTAATTGTGTGGTTATGAAAATGAGGTGAGGTTTGTTCCCAATGAAACTTTGGTTTGTTGGCTACATTTTTGGTATCAGAGCCCAGCAATACGAATGTATCTGGGCACAGTCTGAAACATAGGTCAAATTGCATGCATTTGAGTCGTGGTCGATTACAGACCGTGGGTAAGCGATCCTAATGCGAGTGACGAGGATAAATCCTACGTGTGCATACGTGTTAAGTGACTAAGTGAGACCGTATTTGAATGTGTATGGGCAATGAGGAATGGGAAAAAGGAAACATCGATAATGAGAAGTATAATGTACTGTGGCTAGAATGCCTATGTTGGCCTTGGTGATTAAAGAAAGGATTGAGATCAAATTGAGTCCCACGATTAAAGTGGCCTTATAATGGCGACGAAAACAAACATGTCTAAAACTTGGAGGTCCCTTTGTAGATATAGAAACATCTTGGTTATTTTGGCCTATTTGTAATTACATGATGAGGTAATTAGAGTTCGACTTGTATCTTCGATGAAATGGGAACTGGAAATGAGCAAAGAATATATGGTTCGATCAGGAAGATATGGATTCACTACATTTGTGTTAGTGGATATCATAGATGATGATAGTGAGATTGTATTGAGATCGATATTGTATTGTAACGGTCTACAAAGAATTGAAAGAGTAAAGTGCCTAGTAGGGTAAGAAAAAGTGAAATAGGTGTTGTCTAATTTTTGTCTTAAGAGGGTGAATTTTAGCATGGAAAGTTCTTAGCGATGGCTGGAATGAGCGATGTAGAACCACATAACCTAGAGTTTTGATGATTTTTCTACATTAATTGATAAGGAATTAGGGAAAATGGTCTAAATGAAAGTTGAAGCCTGTATTGTTAGCTTTCCAATGCCACTTATTTTTGTAATTTTTCGATATCGGGAGTGAGAGTTATGATCAGTCAAAGTTGGCTTGGAAGTTTGACCTTTAAGGTAAAAAGTTGATTTTTTTTATTTAGGCAAAATTCGAGAAAATGATGAATATGAAACTTGTAGCCTCTGTCGAGAGCTTTTCGTGGACATAAAGTTTGCTATTTTTTGATTTCAGGTTCGGGTCTCGCGGGTGTGGGGTGCTACAAAAGGTCTATAGGACTTGCAATGCTAGGAGCAACTCCAAGCTCAGTAATGAACTTCCTAATCCATACTGACTTCCTTAACTGCATCCGAGGCGACAATGTACTCGACTTGATCGACAGCGATGTCTTGCTTTGAATTTTCCAGCTCATCGCACCTCCATTCAAGCAGAACACAAAACCTGATTGTGATCTAAAATCATCTATGTCAGATTGAAAACCAGCATCAGTGTAACCATTTACAATGAGCTCTCCTTCAAGTCCTCCATAGACTAGGAACATATCCTTAGTTCTTCTCAAGTACTTAAGGATATTCTTAACTATTATCCAGTGACTCTAACCATAATTAGATTGGTATCTACTTGTTATGCTCAAAGCATATGAGACATCTGGTCGAGTACATAACATGGCATACATGATAGATCCAATTGCAGATGCATATGGAATCTTACTCATGCGTTCAAGCTCCTTATCTGAAGTAGGACAATCCTTCTTGGAAAGCTTGATTCCATGTGACATAGGTAAGAATCCTCTCTTGGAATCTTGCATCTTGAATCTTTTCGATATCTTATCTATGTATGTACTCGACTTGGGCCTATAAGCTTTCTTGATCTATCTCTATAGATCTTAATGCCTAAAACATAGGCAGCCTCACCTAAGTCTTTCATTGAGAAGCGTTTCCTTAACCAAATCTTGACACTCTGTAAGGTTGGAATATTGTTCCCGATGAGCAATATGTCATCAACATATAAAGCTAAAAGACAACACACACTCCCACTAACCTTTTTGTAAACATGAGGTTCATCTTCATTCTTGATGAATCCAAACTCTTTGACAACTTCATCAAAGCGAAGATTTCAACTTCTTGATGCTTGCTTCAATCAATAAATGGATCTTTGAAGCTTGCACACCTTTCCGAATTCTTAGGATGGACAAAACCCTCAGGTTGTATCATATATACATCCTCAAGTAAGTTTCCATTAAGGAAAGCCGTTTTGACATCCATTTGTCATATCTCATAATCGTAGTATGCATTTATGGCAATAAGAATTCTAATGGATTTGATCATGACCCTTTGGAGAAAATGTCTCATCATAATCAATTCCATAAACTTGTCGATAACCTTTAGCAACAAGTCTTGCTTTATAAGTGTGCACATTTCCATCCATGTCGAGTTTCTTTTTGAAAACCCACTTACATCCAATGGTCTTCAATCCATCAGACGGATCAATCAAAGTCCAAACTTGATTGTCATACATGGATTGCATCTCTGCTTTCATGGCCTCTAACCATTTAGCAGATTTTAGACTTTCCATAGCTTCTTGATAGGTTGTGGGCTCATTATGATCGATGAGCATCACATTATCATCATCAGTAATGAGAAATCCATATCTCTCGGGCTCATGACGAATCTATCGGATCTACTTAGGCCTTGTGTTGTTGAAGGCGCTCATCAACGACTTGTGAGCTCACTTCAATCTCCTTTTCAAGCTCGATGTCATTTTGTGAAACTTGAATTTCTTCAAGTTGTACTTTACTCCTTGTTTCCACTAATTTCTCAAGATGATGAATGTAACTCTTCATCTTGAGAACATGAGCACTCAGGTGTGCCAGAGTCATCTTGCATGAATTCAATGCCTTAGTGGTTCTAAACCTCTCTTGGCGTGCTTGCTCTTGAAACATAGTTTTCAATTGAGCAAGCATGTCATAAACCTCCATTCCTCTAAATCCTTCGAAGGTTAGAGATCATGGCGCCTAACATAAGGTATGAGACATCCAGTAGAGTCATTGATATGCTATGTAAGCATCCTTTTGAGCCTTAGGTGCGATTCTTGGTAGTTCCTCGGGGATGGGCTCTTCTAAGACATAAGGCTTTCTTTCTTGCTTGAGAACAATTCTCAAGTTCCTATACCAATCTAGGAAATTTGTTCCATTAAGTTTTCTTTCTAAGATAGATCGCATAGAAAGGTTTGTGGATGGAGTAGTCATAATCTACAAGAATTATGCAATAAGGGTCAACATTCATATATTATGAGGTATTAGCTCCCACTCGAATAAATAACCCTCAATTGATGAATGGAGAAGCAAGATCCATATTTCACTAAGTCTAAGAAAGCTTTGGCTTAACACTCAAGACTTAGTTATTTAGGTAGAAAACTCTTTTCAATTACATCATGCGTAACTCTTGATGGGCTTATGTTAAAATACATCTTATGTACTGCATGTATGTATAAACCCAATCTTATGCCCTAAGCCCAAGCCGTTTTGATAGCTTAGTCAAGTTTAACCATACTTTACCTATGAATAGCACCATTATTCAAATGTCTTCCCTAGATGATCCTACATGCCTTGCTTTGGCAAAAACCCACATAAGGATAAGCTAGAGATAAACATTGGTAAAGATTTATAGAGGCATATAAACTTGAAATTATAAAGAGGTCGTTCTTAGTACATTATGAAGGCTACTAATCTATTAGTAAGGTGTTTGTACTATCTATTTCTAATCCTATACTACAACATACTTGAGTATATATATATTAGAAGTATAGAATAGTAACTTACATGAATATATTATATAAATTGCATGTAAAATATCACACATATAAAACATACAATTTATCATGCATCCAATATATATATCAACCATATAAATAAAGTATGCAACTCATGCACTCATAATCAAATTATATGCATAAAATATGCATTTAATATATATATCAACCATATAAATAAAGTATGCAATTTGTGCACTCATAATCAAATTATATGCATAAAACATCAAGCTTCGTTTGATTCTAGTTATTGATCTTCATAATCTAAAATAACACTTCAACTCCTTAGAAAAACTTAGATTAGATTAAAACATTGATTCCTAAATAAATTAAATTCCTATTCCAAATAGAAATTTAATTTGATTTGAAAACAATTTTCAAATCCAATATTTGGAAACTATTTCCAATTTTCTTGACTCCTTTAATAATAATTTAATTGAAAACAATTTTCAATAAATTTTACTTCTTACTTATTATAATTTAGAAAACTTCTTTTCAAAATTATATAAGTAAGACATTCTAATATAATTAGAAGACTATTTCTAATCTAATTAGAAATCACCATTTCTAATCTCATTAAAATTACTATCCCTTAATTAGAAAACTATTTTCTAATATTAAAGGAAATACTTTCAAAATTAAATAAAAACACTTTTAAATTTAATTAAGAAAGTTATTATATATTATTTATTTAGAGAACTATTTCTTTACTAATTAGAAAACCTTTCTTTAATAAGTTAGAAAACTATTTTTCAAAATATTAAAGAAAGCACATTTTCTTAATTAATAAATGAAAACACTTTTCAAAATTTAATCAAGAAAATACTTTATCTAAAAGTCAAGAAACTTATTATTCACAAATAAAGAAACAATTTCTAAATAAATAAAATAACAATTCTCTAAACAAATAAAACTTGAAATTTAATTTATCTCAATCAAATTGAAATAAATAATTTAATTAAGAAACATTATTTTTAATAATTATTTTAAGAAAACAATTTTCTTAATTTTAAAGAGTCTACTTAATTAATTTCAATCTAATTGAAACTAATTAATCCTTATTTTAGAAACTATTTTCTAATTAATTAACTTCAATCTAACTGAAATTAATTAATTCTAATTTTAGAAACTACCTTTCTAATTAATTAATTTCAATCTAATTGAAACTAATTAATAATAATTTTATAGACAACTTTTCTAAAATTAATTAGGAATCAATATAATTATTAATCTTAATCAAATTAAGAAAATAATTATCTTTAATTTTGGAATTAAATGGATAAATAATTTTAATTTAATAATTCAACATCGTGAAAAATTAAATTAACTTCAAAAATTCTAATAAAATTATCATTTGAAAACATTTTCAAATAATTAGAAAACACTTTTCAAATTTTAAGGTATTTAAAATTATTTAACTTCAATTAAACTTATTTAATTGGAGTTAAGTTTTAATATATTAAAAAACCAAATAAACTTAGGAAACCCTAAACTAGGCTTGCCGTCGTCGTCATCGACCACCAGTCTTCTCCAAGACTGCCTCCGAAGACCACCAGTTGTTGCGTCTCTACTTCCTCCATAGATACCTTTAGCAATCTTATTCATTTAATGAATTTCATGAACAACACGTAAGGCTCCAGCATCTTCTCAGCCACGCAAGCAACATGCACCTTATTCCTTAAATCCATTTTGATGAACAGTGCTCAAAATGGGACAAATAAATAAAGATGAATGTCCATCTTTATCATCCACGTGCCTTTCTTCTACCTAGGTCTTGCAAGCAACACCACTTAGGCCATTTGGATGAACAAAACTATTGTTCATCGATGCGACAAATAAAGATGGATGTTCATCTTTACTTATCTACGCCTCGCCTAACTCTTGAAAGCAAAAGTTTTCTCAAACACATTGCCGTCACTTGCCTAAAGACCCACTCAGATGGAGGAACACGTAATCAAATCCATATCCCATATGGCGCTGTCTTGTTTGATCGTAAACTCAAAGGAGACAACACATGTATGCTACTCTTCTCCACTACAAATGGACCAAACGCACCGCTCTCATGAGCGAAATCGAGAACCATTGAAGCTTTGGAGAAGAGAATGGAGGAGTTTCAAGTGGAAGGCGGTTCTAGTTGCCATTCTTGTCTTCTTGTTTTCCGAAAGCATAAGCGAGCCACAGATGTGAAATTCAACCAAATTCACAAATAAAAATCAAGGGTTTCTGGGTTTCTATTATGCAAACTCTTCGTAATAATCAATTCCAAATTATAAAGATCAATCTCACGCAATCAATTTAATCAAAGTATAGACATAAAAACCTGGCTCTGATACCACTGTTGGATCGCGTATGGTCCGAGTATTCACAATATGTTGCGGAAAAGACCATACAAAATATCACGTATAATCGAAAACACGAAGGATTAACGAAAATACCTTATTTTCATGGATAGGTTGATTCCTTTTCGGATTCCAAGACACTGCAAATCGCTAATGAGACCTAAGCTTCTCTATTTATAGAGAAACCCTAATCTCATTCAGGCCTTATTAAGTTTCAGCCCATTATATCATATATAATAAAAGCCCGACAACAATTAAATCTAGCCAATAAATATATCTAAATATATTTATTCAACACCTAATAAATTAGGTCAAGAGAATAAGCCGAGATCACATCACTCTTTGTATGCGACCACAGAGGCTCATTTGATGTTGGCAATGGGCGATTACACTTCAGGCCCATAAGTCATAAGCGGCCTCTAGCAAGACATTATGACTACCCAAATCAAATGAGGATCGATAATCCGATTTAACTTTGAACTATGGTTATAAGCTCGGTCCTTTTGTAACACGATATCAAGATTAATCATAAGGCATGGTACATGTCAACCTTTGATTAATCATAGTTTCTTGATCCCCAAGTTGGTGATTATAACAAATGACATTGATGACTCTTCATCAATTCATTTGAGCATGACCATGCATTTCTTGATCACACTTGTCAAGAGGCCCAAATGATATCTCTCTCATTTAAGAGAGGTACAAATCCATCTCGTCATTCACATCCCTTCATGATTCATTTAGTGTCCAACATAAGAAGACTATTTGTTATTCGGTTAAAATAACTTAGTCTAATATCAAAACACGAATTCCTCATGAGGAACCATGATGACTTCAGTCAAAGGACTAAAGTCAAACCATATTAAGAATCACTAATGACATGAAACCATGTAGTATTCTTTATGTGGGTCGGTCCAATATATGTTCTCTAACATATATCTATGTTTACGATTTGATATCTCATATCCATGATCGGTAAAAGCGTGATCATCAATCAGAACACATACTAGTCTTAATTCATTATTGTTCCACCAATAATGATCGACCAGGGATAGTCTAGAATAGTGTTATGACGCTTATGGTTTTACTATCAAGTCACATACTTGATGACATAATTCTAATACTATTCATGGAATGTAAATCACATTACATAAACGAAATACATGCATATATGAAACGGAATACCTCATAATATATTATTAACAAATTATAATGTTAATACATGAATCACAAATGTTCATTGGCCTAGGGCACACTACTAACACCGAATTGAGTAATTTTGGTGTCTATAGATTCCTAAAGTATAGAGGAATTTTGTTATTACGGAGAGGTTGCCTATATTACCCTATGTGGACTGTCTCATTAATCGGGAGCAGTCGACCGGAAAGTGTGGTTTTAGAAAAAAAAATTAAAATAAGCATAAATTGTGAGTTTGATGATTTTAGTGCGGTTAAACCCTAGACGTACTTGAGTTGTGATATAGTAATGGTTTTTTAGATAAAATTTATGGATTGATATCGGGATTGTCACGAACATGTATTGTACACATTTCAATTCCTGTATGTGCATTATTATACATTGTTGATTGTGCAATTTATAATATATGTGTATTTGAATTGTTATGGAGGTGCATTTGAAACGTCAACCCACCGACATTGCCGAGACTTCCAGACATTAGCTTCGGAAGCTGTTGGTGAGTAACCTAGATGGTTTATCTCAATTATTGCTTGCTTATGTTTTGTGGTCGATAATGGTGGGACTGTGATTTGCTTGTGATTGTGTATTCCGGACAGACGGTCCGATGACTGTGTACTGGGGAGTTGTGTTATTGAAGTGCTACTTGTATGTGAATTGAAGACCTACATGCCTATGATGTGATTATTTATGACATATATGATCGATTGTGGCATATGTGATCAATTGTTTCCTATGCAAATTGATTGTGGCATATTCATTTCATTTATGAAAGCATTATCAGATAATGACAGTTGTGACCGGAGCAGCCACCGATCAGAGCTTAAAGCTCAACGAGTGTACTTGAGCCTCGAACTCAACAGTGATTTAGAGCCTCAAGCTCAATATTTAATGAGCCATATATGGGACAGTATAGGTGCTCGATCACAACACCGTAATAACTGAAAAAGTGTCACATGAGCATTTCATAGGCTCTTTGTTAAATATGCTTGATTGAGTGAAAGGCCAAAATTTCCTTATATTTATGTGACCATGTGGTACTTCTGATCGATGTGAAGTTTTTGAAATAATAATGATATGTTTGATTGTTGCATGAATTAAGTAAACCATCGATGATGGTTACCTCTTGAGTTCGCAAAACTCACCAAAATTACAACGTTATCTTTTAGGACCGGAGTAGACTCCACAGCTTGAGAGGACTTTTCCAACCATGTAGATTGTTTTGTGAAAGAAGTCATGGCTCGCGTGTGGTCATTTGGGATTTTGGGATGACCTAGATAAATCTATTGTTTTCCTCTTTCATGTAGCACTTTGTACTAGGTTTTGGATTGATGTATAGGCGATGCGGGATGATAGGCGTGTAAGCAGTTCGATTTTGATGAAATGAAATTAGGAAAAGTTGGTTTCAAAAGATTGTGTTTTTATATTTATGTTTCATTATGATCCCATGTGAAATGATTGTAGTGATCGTTCAGAGCTTCGCCTTATTGTAGGATATGTACGAGAATGACTGCGGGCTTCGGTGTGTACCTCACTGATGAGGGGTGCTACATTAAATGATATCGAGCATGGTTTGGCATCTGTTGGGACATATAGACTGTTTAGGCATGAATTATGTCGAGGAATGCAAAATTTATCGAACTTATTGTTTGTTATAGGTCATTCGCTTTAGGTGATCAAGTTGATCAACCAGTTGACCAAGGATCAGTCGGAGCCAGTAGGGAGTCCTCGGTGCCTTGATTTGAAGAGTTGCCTCCTAGAGTTTCCGAGAGACGGGAGAGGAGGTATGATAGGCTACTTGTGGCGGCGATGGATTTTATGGCGTAAGAGACCTGCCGAGGTGAGGGATGGCAGAGAGGGGCTGAGAGAGTCTTGATCGGATGGGTATGAGCTGATGAGAAGTTCGATTATGTAATATCTCTACTGTAGGGCTCAGCTTATTAATGGTGAAAGACTGTCCCGGGCAGTACCACTAGGCCTTACCTATTAAAGTGGATGGATTTTCTGAGGGCTTTCAAGGACAACTACATGCCCAAGATTTATTTAGATATGAAGATGCAAGAGTTTCTGGAATTGAAGCAGGGCAGGATGTCAGTGGTCGATTATGAGGTGAGATTTAATGAGCTAATGGGTTATGTTACTACTTTGATTCCTACTAAAGCAGATAAGTGTCGGAGGTTTGAGAATGGGTTGAATATAGAGATCAAAACCAGATTGGCACGATCAGATATGGGTACTTTTATTGAGTTGAGGAATTGCGGTGAGAATTGAGCGGTGATGAGGAGAGACAGTTGAAACTAGGCAGGGGTCCAGAGGAAAAAGACACAGTGATAGTCAGGGCAATTCTGGCAGGAGTTTCAGTAAGCACCAGAACAGAGCCTTCAAACCAGCAGGTGGATCCAGGCAATCCGGATTGGGACAAAGACGGAGGTTTGCATAGAATGGTAGTGGTAGTGGTAGTGGAAGGGGTTCAGGGCAGACTCAGATTCCAGTTTGTGAGCTCTGTGAGAAGAGGCATGGTGGTGACTGTTGGCGCCTGACTGGAGCTTGCCTCAAATACAGCTCCATGGACCACCAGATCAGAGATTACCTTGCTACTTTGGGAGCTCAGTTTGCTGTCAGTGGGCAATCTGGGAGTAATACCACAGTTCATCAGAGTCGAGGTGGTGGATCTGAACAGAGGGGCCGAGGTAGAGGTAGAGGTAGAGTTGAGGGTTCAGTTGTGAGGACTGAGGGGCGGGGCAGCCGATCGCAATCCCAGGCCAGGGTGTATGCCATGATTAAACAGGAGGCCCAAGATTCCCCAGATGTGGTAGCAGGTGCACTTCGTATTTCTAATTTTGAAGCATATGCACTACTAGATCCAGGATCCACACTCCTTTATCGTACCACATTTGGCATGTAGACTGCATTGTGATAGGGAGCTACTACAGTATAGGCTAGAGGTGAGTACACCTCTAGGTAGTACTGCTATTTTAGGAGAGGTCTGCAAGGGGTGCTCAATTCAGATTCACCAAGCCGAGTTGAAGGCAGACCTGATAGTCTTACAATTGAGGGAGATAGATATGATTTTAGGCATGGATTGGCTCACTGCCCATAGGGCCGTCATGAGCTGCTACACCAAGGAGATAGTATTAGAATCTCCTGGTCAGCTTAGAGCAGTGTTTAGAGGAGTTAGTCAGGTAGTTCCAGCTCGGATAATATCTTTCCTTAGTGCCCTGAGATTGATGCAAGGAGGATGTGAGGCCTATCTAGCCCACGTCATTGATACTAGAGTTGAGCAGAGGCTTCAGGACATTTATGTGGTTAGGAAATTTTCAGATGTATTTCCCGATGAGTTATCGAGTTTACCATCGGATCAAAAAACAGAGTTCACGATTGATCTAGTTCTAAGAGCTACTCCTATATCTATTCCTCCATATAGGATGGCACGGTGGGGCGAAGAAGGTTGAAGACTCAAGCTGCAAGAGTTAATGGAGAAGGGTTTTATTAGACCCAAATGTCTCACCTTGGGGAGCTTCAGTGTTGTTTGTGAAGAAGAAGGATGGGATTCTGAGGCTGTGCATCGATTATAGGCAGTTGAATCGGGTGACAGTGAAGAATAAGTATCCACTGCCTAGAATCGATGATTTATTTGATCAGTTGCAGGGAGCTCAGGTGTTCACTAAGATGGATTTGAGGTCAGGGTATTATCAGTTGAAGATAGCTGAGGCTGATGTACCTAAGAGTGCATTCCGGAGTAGATATGGGCATTTCGAGTTTCTAGTGACCCGACAACCTTCATGGCCTTGATGAATAAGGTTTTTCATCCTACCTTGATCAGTTTGTGATTGTATTTATTGATGAAATTTTGGTGTATTCGAGGAGTAGACAGGAACATGCGAAGCATTTGAGGATTATTTGCAAATTATGAGGAAAAGCGGATGTATGCCAAATTGATGAAGTCTGCAAATTTTGGTTGGTGAGATAGTATTTACGGGTCATATAGTAACTGGAGATGGTATACAGGTAGATCCGAAGAAGATAGAGGCAGTGATGAAGTGGGAAGCTCCAAGAAATGTGTCAGAAATTCAGAACTTCCTAGGATTGGCCGGGTATTACCGGAGATTTGTCGAGGGGTTTTTACTGATCTCAACCCCTTTGACAAAACTTCTGAGGAAGAATGTAGTGTTCAGATGGACTGAGGAGTGCCAGAAGAGCTTTGAGGAGCTGAAACATTGGTTGACTACTACACCGGTGTTGGCTATTCCATCAGGGACTGGAGGTTATGTGGTGTATAGTGATGCATCGCATCAGGGATTGGGGTGTATCCTGATGCAGCATGGTAGGGTGATTGCTTATGCATCGAGGCAGTTAAGGTCTCACGAGGTAAATTATCCAGTACATGATTTAGAGCTAGCTGCAGTTGTCTTTGCTCTTAAATTTTAGAGACATTATTTGCATGGTGAGACCTTCCAGATCTTTACTGATCATAAGAGTTTAAGATACTTGCTGAGTCAAAGGGAGTTGAACTTGAGGCAGAGGAGATGGAATGAGCTGTTGAAGGATTATGATTGTACCATCGAGTACCACCCAGGGAAGGCTAATGTGGTGACAGATGCTTTGAGCAGGAAGTCTCATATCAATCTGACTCAGTTGAGGAATTGAGGTTACGAATTTGATACATTTACGAGCCTTAAATGTAGAGTTGAATCTGGAGCAGGATGGGGCTTTATTTGCTACACTGAAACTCAGGTCGATGCTACATGAGAGAATCAGGAGAGTTCAGGGCAAAGATCTTGATATGGTGAAACTGATGGAGAAAGTAAAGGCAAATCTGAATTCTAAGTTGAATGCGGGATGAGACATTATGGTTGAGACAGAGGCTATGTGTGCCTGATGTGGATTATCTAAGGTAGATTTTAGAGGAAGCTCATATGGCCGCCTATGCTATGCATCCTGGTACTACCAAGATGTATAACACTCTAAGCGACATTTCGATGGCTGGCATGAAGAAGCGGTAGCGAGTATGTATCTAGGTGTATGGCGTGCCGTGAAGTTAAAATGAGCACCGAGCTCCAGAGGGAAGCTCCATTCGTTGCCTATTCTCGAGTAGAAATGGGAGCGAATCACGATGGATTTCATCATGGGATTGCCCAAGACTCCGAGGCAGCATGATGCTATCTAGGTCATAGTGGACCGGTTAACTAAATCAGCCCATTTCTTGCCAGTGAGGGAGAATAATTCACTCGATCGGTTGGCCCGAAGTATGTGAATGAGGTAGTGAGACTGCTTGGGGTTCCAGTGTCAATAGTATCGCATAGGATCCCATTTACTTCAAAGTTTTGGAAGAGTTTCTTTGTCTACTATGGGTACTAAGTTGAATTTCAACCTGACATTTCATCCTCGCATGATGGACAGTGAGAGGACAATCAAGACCGTTGAGGATATGTTTGAGCTTGTGTATTGGAGTTTAGAAGGCGTGGGATCGTATGTAGCCTAATTGAATTTGCTTATAACAACCATTATCACAGTAGCATTGGAATGTCACCATACGAGGCATTGTATGGAAGAAAGTGTCGATCGCCTCTGTATTGGGATGAAGAGGGTTTGAGAATAGTTAAAGGCCCAGAATTAATTCAGGATACAGTGGACAAGGTGAAATTGATCCGGAGTTGAATTAAAGCGGCTCAAGATAGACAAATGAGTTATGTGGATCAGCATCGGAGGGATATAGAGTACAGTGTAGGAGACAAAGTTTTTCTACAAGTGTCACCGTGGAAAGGAATGTTGAGGTTCGGTAAAAAGGGCAAGTTGAGCCCTAGGTACATTGGTCCTTAAGAGATCATTAAGAGAATAGGACCTTTGGGTTATAAGTTGGCTTTACCGAATGAGATGTCTGAGTTGCATAATGCCTTTCATGTGAGTATGCTTCGAAGATACCGATCGGATCCGACGCATGTGATATTGGCTCAGAAGATTGAGGTTGCTAGCAATTTGAGCTATGTTGAGGAACCAATCAAGATTGTGGGATCGCGGACTAAGCAGTTGAGGAACAGGGTCATTCCATTGGTGAAAGTCCTATGGAGGAACCACTCAACCGAGGAAGCAACAGGAGACAGAGGAGCATATGAGGAGGCGATATCCTCACTGTTCGAACATCTGGTAAGAATTTCAAGGACAAAATTTTTTTGTTAGGAGGGGAGAGTTGTAACATCCCATCACCGATGGGATGGATAAAATAGTAATTTGGAATAGTTTATGAGTGCTAAGAATTTTCTTGATATGTTCATGCATATACATCAAGTGAATAGTGAATTTTGCATGTAAATGATTGTACATGCATTCATGACATTTCCGGTCTATTTGGTCATAAATGTGATTGTTATGAAAAATATGATTTATGTGTTTGGAAAATTGATTGGATAGGGTCATTGGGGTTTTAAAATTGTTAGTGACTCTTAGTGAATTTTTGTGAAATTTTGGCACCTTCGGACTAGGAAAATGCCAAGTGGTAGGCGATTGGTTCTGGGGTAGTAGCAAATGACTGTCCAATAGCACTAAAAATTTAGATACATGATTTTAGGATTTATTAATTTGAGTCATTAGAATTTGAGAGAAATTAGAGTAGAAATTGAAATTTAATTGGAGGAAACTAAATGAAGGCTTAAGAAAGTGACTTGTGGCAAGTGACACTTGTCACTTGCCTAGCATGCCACCAAAATTATAGTTTTTAATAAAGTCACCATTCCTTTTCTCATTCTCGATACTTCTCTTTTCCTAAGGTTTATTTGGTGCTTAAGTGTGATTTTCTCCTTCTCCCTCGTAACTTCTTCTCTTCTTTGTTCTTCTTGACCTTGTAACCACCTTGTCCTCTTGGCTTACCCTTCTTTTGTTCATTGAAAACAAATCCAACCTAAACCTCACCCCGGCCCCCCTCCTTAAGATGATGATGATCGTGTGTGGTGAAGGGGATTAGAGAGTTTGTGGTTTGGAAGATTTGAAAGCTTAATAGGTAAGAAACATGTTGTATATTATGGTTTTGTAGTTTAGTAAATTATTTGTGATGTTTGTACACTTAATTGCATGAAATTATGTTTGGTATATATGGGTATGTATTTTCTTGTTTGATTGATGGTTGATTTAGGATTGATGAGGTAGAATTTGAGGAATGTAAATTAGAGATGTTTAGATGTTTTGGATGTTAATTAATGTTGTAGATAAGTGTAGAAAAGGATGAATGATTGAGTGTAGGTTGCTGCCATTTTTGTGGATACATGTTCAAGTGGGGATCTTGCTTTGATTGTGGTTGATATATTGACTAAATTGGATGCTTATTGGTGTAGAATTAGTATGGAAGTGATAGAAGGTGAGTTAGGTTGAAAAGCTGGAAATTGGATTTGTATATGTTTCCATGTTTTGCCATAACTTTTATGTGGTTATGCAATTGAGATGAGGTTTAGCTTGAATTAAACTTGAGGAGTTTGGCTACATTTCTTGTGAAGGAGGTACTGTTAAATT
Organism: Erythroxylum novogranatense; assembly: GCA_029891385.1. Classification (NCBI taxonomy): domain Eukaryota; kingdom Viridiplantae; phylum Streptophyta; class Magnoliopsida; order Malpighiales; family Erythroxylaceae; genus Erythroxylum; species Erythroxylum novogranatense. The sequence goes on from JAIWQS010000026.1 coordinate 120,857, forward strand.
TTGGCTTGAAAAGTTATAATTTTTGACTTGAAAGTGGCAATGTGTGTAGGAATGAATAGTGCCATTTTGTGACACTAACATTGAAATTGTGATCTGAAACTTTAGGAATTTTCTAGGTTGATTGAGGTTGATTTTGCTAAGTTGGTCTTCATGAAAGTTGTATCTCTTCTTGATAGCTTTCTATCGCCATAAAATGTGCTATTTTTCTATGTTGGGGTTGCTAGTTATAAGTGCTTGAACTTTGTTTTGGTTTAGGTGAAGGAAAGCAGGGCAGCCACAATCATGTGGAATTTGACCTAGTTAGAGGTAGAATTTGCTTCTAAGTGCTTCATAAGAATTGTAGAATGTGTTCTGATCTTTACATTGATACAAAGCATGGAATTTTGGACAAGGGATAGGAAGTTATGACTTTTAGAAGATAGTGGTCTTTATGCGGGATGACATGTTTTGGGCGATAAATTTGATTAAGATTTTGATATCCTTAGAGCTAAAATTAGTTTTCAAGCCCTTCATCAAACTTGTAGAGCTTTCTGTTATCTTTCCATGGAGACCAAATTTGTCAATTTTAGACTCCTGAGTAAAAGTTATGCATGTTGGAAGAAGAGGGGAATTAAGTGGAAAATTTAAAAAAAATGGGCGAAATTGGGAACTCGAGGGCGACGACTCTCCCTAGCGAGGTCACGAGGGCGCGAGGATCTGAATGCGACTCAGCTCCTGATTTTTTTATTTATTATTTTTCTTTTCCAATGTGATTCTTTCCCATTCTTTTGTGAATAACATTTTCATCCGACCTCCGATTGACTTTGATTTTTTAGCGTCGATTAAGTAAGACCTTTACCTACCTCTCCATGATATTTAGTGAATTATTGAGATTGATTTGGAAATGATGGATCAAATCAAATTGAGATGTTGGACCCCGAACCTTGAAGCGAAATTTAGAAATAATAAATGAACTTAAATGGGTGTTTTTTATGTGATTTGTGTTATTGATGATTATAATATTAGAATGAAAATCATGTATGGATGATGAATTGAGAAACCCTTAGAATGAATTATGGTGATACATATGATGTGTTATGCAAAAGCAAGAGAGGTTTTTGGTAAATGGCATAATGATATTAAAAGTAAGAAAACATATGCATTGAGGTTGAGATTTGGGTAAATTCAAATCATGGTGAATTGTGATAAATGATGTGTATTTAAGAAAGTGAAGTTAGGATGATTTTTAAATGTATATGTTGATTCAGGGGAAATTTAAGAGAGGATTGAAATGGAATTGGCTAAAGTATCCTTCTTTGAAGTTGTAGCTTGATCTTTTATCTTTCCAACGAGACTAAGAATGCAAGATTTCGAGATCGGAGTTAAGAGTTATAGTTGATTCAAGTTATGATGTTATTTGAGTTTGATGTTAGTGACAACTATGATGAATGTTTGAGAATTGTGGTTTTGATGAATCTATTTAGTTGAGAATTGAGAAGTTTGTGAATTTAATTTGTTGCTTGAAGTGTTATGAGGTGTTTAGGCCTTTGAATAAGTGAATATGTGGAGATTATAAGAGTATATGATGTTAGTTTGTATGAGAAAAGCAATGGAAAAAGATTGAAGAAGTGGTGGAATTTAGCATGTCCGTTAAACGGACATGGGAGTCCATTTAACGGACAGCTACGGGTCAAAAGGACCCCTTGTTATGTATATGTCTGTTAGGTGGACACGGGTGTCCGTTTAACGGACTTTTTTGGAAAGTTTGGTACTGTTTTGACCGTGCGTGTCCGTTAAAGACAACTACGGGTCACCTTGGGAAATTCGTATTTTTCACCTATTTTGAGGCCGAATCTTGCTTCAAGGCCTCTAATACGAGTTGTAGATCTTGATCTTATCTTTCAAATGGCACTATAAATAAGTCATTTTGATATTGTTAGAGAAAGTTATGGTATTTTCTCCAAAAGCGTTTCAAATCGATTTCTGTTTTGAATATGTTGAGTTGTTTTGATCATAACTCACTCACCCGACCTCGGATTGAGGCGATTCTTGAACCATTGAATTCCTAACACATGTATCTTCCTCTCCATGAAAATTTGCATCAATTGGAGTCAAATTGAAAATTTTTGATTGAATCATATAATGATTAGAATGTTTTGCCTCATTCTGAGCTTGCTATTTTCCTCCCTCATCCGACCCTATCACATCATTTGCTTATATCTTTTCCGTCCGACATCCGAATGACTTGGTTCTTGAAGTGTTGGACTCCTAAGACAATAAAATTCATAATTATGTGAAAATTTTGAATTTTAGAGATTTAATTGAGCAAGATTAATTGAATCAAAGTGAGGCAGAAAGTTTATGAACATAGTTCAGTATTTTGCAATTTAGGGATCTGTGGAGATCCGATTGAAGCGAGTTTGAGGAAAATAAAGTTAAGACAAGGGACTACAATTGTTATGAAGAAATGAAATTTCAAGTTACCCTTTAAGAATGTTTATTTGTGGAAGGAAGTGAATTCTAGAAGCTGTGTTAGTAAAATGATATATCGACATGTTTGGACTATAACTTTTGATATAGTGCTCGAATTGGACGATTCTTGAGGCATTATGAAGCTAAGACATAGAGGAACAATTCTCTAGAAGGAAGTTTTAGCAAATTCCTTCATTTATATGTGAGAATAATTGTCCAAAAGTAAGCGTGACTCGAGGAAACATTCGAGGGCAAATTAGGAAGTTCACTTAAGGTTTTAAGTTTAAAGTTATAAGACAAGGACAAGAGGGTAATTTGCACTTCATTAAATGACTTGGACTATAAAAGGAGAGGAATGTCGTGGGTTGGAGGAAAGCTCACGAAAATTCCAGAAGAAAGAAAGAAGAAAGAAGAAAGAGAGAGAGAAGAAGAAGAATCGTGGGAGAGAAGAAGAAGGAAGAAGAAAGATTTCTGGGTGTTTGCAAGCTTCTTTTCCATGATTCTTGAAGGAAAAGAGGAAGGAGAAGAGATTTCCTCCAAGCCAAGAGGAAATTTCGAAATTTGGGAGTGAAAGGTAAGAGTTAAGTTTTGATTTACGAGTTTTCTTGAGTTTATGGATGATTTGACTTAAGATTGAGGTGGGCTTGTGAATAATTAAGTTATGTTGGTGTTTTCATCTTGAATTATGTTTAATTTTAATTAAAAGTTCTAAGGGTTATACAAGTGGATAAGAGTTAGAGATTTTAGTTGATTTATCCTAAGGTAGTTATGGGTTTGTTATGTATGGGATTAATTTTAGTGTTTATACTTTGGGTTATGTTGATTATGGATGAGAATGTGATTTGTAATTTATGCTAAAGTATATGAGTAAAAATTGTGGAAGATTATGATGTAAAGAGGTTAGAAATCAATGGGCTTGTCAATCATGAAATCAATTTTGAGAAATATAATGAGAATGATTTGGATTTGGTGGTATATGGCTTAGGTGATTTTAAGTTAGAAGAGAGAAAGAAGTAAAGATCAAATTGAGGAGAGGCTAAGGAGACTGAGCATTGGACAAGCTTAAGGCATGGATTATAAGGTGGGTGATATGTTTATTTTTCAAATTATGAGCAATTCTAATTGTTGGTTTTATAAGATATGGTCTTACTATGATTGAACCAATTGCATTTGAAAAGGGTTTAAAAATGTGAACATCATTTTTTGAAATGATTTATGAAACTTTCCGCAATGGTTGGACGATTTCTCTATAAATGACTTGAATCTGTCTATTAAATGGATTTTGAAGTTAAATTGTTAAAGATGACATATACATTGAGTTTCATGTGTTTTATTGATTAGTAAGTTAGATGCGTGAATTAGTGTGATATGTGAATGATTGTGTGATATTATGAATGGTTGACATCATGTTGATCTTGATGAAAATGGAATTTCGAAATTGTGCCTTGAGCAATATAAGTTTTCAAGCATGAATCGTGTTACATGGATTTGGTTAGGTCCTTCATGTGGAGTCGGTGCACTTTGGTCTCGTTTAAAGCCTTCTCCGGTTGCGCTAGTGGCATTGGACTCCGTTTTCGGACTCCCCATGTGTTTCACATTGCACATGACCACTTACGAGAATGTACGAAGCGTCTGTTTCTGGACCGACCCAAACCGATTTATGTGTTATAGTAATTGATATTATTTGAACTGTGGTGCATTTATATGTGATGTGATTCATGTGTTGCTTTTATACTCATAAATCTGTAAAAAGGTTTGGGATTTTCAAATGATGGTGGTTTGAAAGCAGTTGTAAATGTTTATGAAAGATTTTGGAAAGTAAAGAGTTTTGGAAAATACACCTTGATGTTTTGAGCAACAAAAGAAAGGTTTGAAAATATTTACTTATCATTTGTTAAATAAACATGTTATCCACGAGCTTCCGAGCTCACCCCTTCATCCCCATCTCCGGTATTAGTGCGGGAGATCGGATGAAAGACATCGAGATATCGACATTTGCTCATGATTTGTACTTGTATCTTGGTTTAAGTTTTATGGAAATAAATTATGGCTTAGAATGCCATTAGAGTATTGAAAGCTTTTGGGTTCTTAATGTATTTTGAGTTTATGTTATTGTATAAACACTTGAGTTATAAAATTAGGGGAATGTGTTTTGGCTATGGAGTATACTTTTGGGTTTCATTATGTAAAATAGTATTGAATTATGAATGTATTTGGGATATATATATGTATAGACATAGATGAATGTAATTGATGTTGGGATGAGTTTGATGGAAGCATGAAATTTGTATATGAGTTAATGAAAATTGCTTATGAGTTTGAATGTGATGATTATGAATGGTTATGAAAATGACTTGAAGTGGTTTAGAACTTAGGATTTGCGTTCTCTTTGAGATCCCGGACGGAGGGTCGGTTGATCATTGATGTATGTGTGTTTTGGTTGGAATTTATATAAGTGAATTTTACTATTTGCAGATTTTGGATAGGTTAAAGTGCAGTAGTTATCTTGCTAGGATTTTATATGATGGTATATGAATAAGTGAATTTGTGTATGAATTTATGGATTTATTGACATGAGTATGAGATAGTATAGTAAGGAATGTTATATGATGAATAAGAAGAATAAAGCAACTTCATGATTAGTATGAGTTTAAGGCTAAGTCCTTATATGATAGATGAAAAGCATACTTAAGAACGCATGAAAGAAAAAAAAAAAATTATACCGTTTGGATGGGTCAAGTCTATGGTATCCAATCGCGGCGCTTCTTTAAGATTATTAATCCCGGATGTCGAACACTTGTCATGTTATTCAATTTGACTTCATATGTATGTTTTGATTCCACGTTTGAATCCGATCCGTTTCCATTTCACAATTTTGCCAAGAGTTCATTGATTTCATTTGGATTCGATTATATTAGCATCAGTTTCAATTAATTTATTTGTTTCACATTCGTATTCGATTTCCATCCGTATTTGATTCGACTTTTATTTGGTATCGATTCCCAATAGTATTTGTTTCGACTCATTTGTATCCGCTCCACTTGTTTCAGTTGATTTTCGATCCTATTAGCTTCGCATTTGTTTCGTTTCATTTGATTTCTTTCAATTCGAATTCTATTCAAGAGTGCCCATGATTAAGTGGTTAAGCAGTTGGGTCTCGGGAATGGGATCCAACATGTATGGTATCAGAGCCAGGTTATAGGGTCTTACTGGGACATATGTGTATGAGTGATTTGCATGAGAAAATGATAAGAGTTTGTAAGGCTAAGTTTGATTTTGGAAGCATATACTATTGATGTGTATAAGGTTGCATAAATTAATCGAAGAATCTATGTGGAGTTTGGTTTATGATGCTAGAAATTAAGATTTGAAATTCATGATGAAATTGAGGATGTTCCTTCGAATATATGTGAGATGCGTATATGATTCTTTAAAGATGAGCTTGATGATAGGAATACATGTATTGAATGGCTTTGGTCCATATTAAGGTTCTTAATTAGATTATTCATTGGCATATGTGAAGAAATAGGTGTTTGATATAATAGTGATGATTTAGTCTTATAAAGAAGAGAACATTTGTGAATGAGGTAAGAAAATATATGTGATAAAATTTGAGGGATATTAGGTTTGTGAAAATGAAAATGAGATTAGTATATGATGATGAATTGGGTTGTTTGATTTTGAATATGCATTTGTGAGAGAAACATATGCATTTGTGAACATGAGTTAAATTTATGTACTTGTGAAATTATGATAAAACTTATTAGAGTGTAAATATGATATAGAGGTATATGATATAAGAGATGGATGGTATATGCTCAGGAGGTGAAAACTTTAAGAATATGTGTGGTAGGATTATTTGGAAGACATGAGTTAAGAGAATGTACTTACTTGGTGTTTGTAAGTATGAATTTCGAGGACGAAATTCTTTTAAGAGGGGAGAAATGTTGGACCCAGAACCTTGAAGCGAAATTTAGAAATAATAAATGAACTTAAATGGGTGTTTTGTATGTGATTTGTGTTATTGATGATTATAATATTAGAATAAAAATCATGTATGGATGATGAATTGAGAAACCCTTAGAATGAATTATGGTGATACATATGATGTGTTATGCAAAAGCAAGAGAGGTTTTGGTAAATGGCATAATGATATTAAAAGTAAGAAAACATATGCATTGAGGTTGAGATTTGGGTAAATTCCAAATCATGGTGAATTGTGATAAATGATGTGTATTTAAGAAAGTGAAGTTAGGATGATTTTAAATGTATATGTTGATTCAGGGAAATTTAAGAGAGATTGAAATGGAATTGGCTAAAGTAGCCTTCTTTGAAGTTGTAGCTTGATCTTTTATCTTTCCAACGAGACTAAGAATGCAAGATTTCGAGATCGGAGTTAAGAGTTATAGTTGATTCAAGTTATGATGTTATTTGAGTTTGATGTTAGTGACAACTATGATGAATGTTTGAGAATTGTGGTTTTGATGAATCTATTTAGTTGAGAATTGAGAAGTTTGTGAATTTAATTTTTTGCTTAAAGTGTTATGAGGTGTTTAGGCCTTTGAATAAGTGAATATGTGGAGATTATAAGAGTATATGATGTTAGTTTGTATGAGAAAAGCAATGGAAAAAGATTGAAGAAGTGGTGGAATTTAGCATGTCCGTTAAACGGACATGGGAGTCCGTTTAATGGACAGATACGGGTCAAAAGGACCCCTTGTTATGTCTATGTCTGTTAGGCGGACACGGGTGTCCGTTTAACGGACTTTCTCGGAAGGTTTGGTACTGTTTTGACCGTGCGTGTCTGTTAAACGGACATGCCTGTCCGTTTAACGGACAGCTACGGGTCACCTTGGGAAATTCATGTTTCTCACCTATTTTGAAGCCGAATCTCGCTTCAAGTCCTCTAATACGAGTTGTATATCTTGATCTTATATTTCAAATGGCACTAGAACAAAGTCATTTGGATATTTGTAGAGAAAGTTATGGTATTTGCACCAAAAAAGTTTCAAATCGATTTCTGTTTTGAATATGTTGAGTTGTTTTGATCATAACTCACTCACCCGACCTCAGATTGAGGCGATTCTTGAACCATTGAATTCCTAACACATGTATCTTCCTCTCCATAAAAATTTGCATCAATTGGAGTCAAATTGAAAAAGTTTGATTGAATCATATAATGATCAGAATGTTTTGCCTCATTCTGAGCTTGCTATTTTCCTCCCTCATCCGACCCTATCACATCATTTGCTTATATTTTTTCCGTCCGACATCCGAATGACTTGGTTCTCGAAGCGTTGGACTCCTAAGACAATAAAGTTCATAATTATGTGAAAATTTTGAATTTTAGAGATTTAATTGAGCAAGATTAATTGAATCAAAGTGAGACAGGAAAGTTTATGAACATAGTTCAGTATTTTGCGAATTTAGGGATCTGTGGAGATTCGATTGAAGCGAGGTTTGAGGCGAAATAAAGTTAAGACAAGGGACTACAATTGTTATGAAGAAATGAAATTTCAAGTTACCCTTTAAGAATGTTTATTTGTGGAAGGAAGTGAATTCTAGAAGCTGTGTTAGTAAAATGATATGTTCGACATGTTTGGACTATAACTTTTGATATAGTGCTTCGAATTGGACGATTCTTGAGGCATTATGAAGCTAAGACATAGAGGAACAATTCTCTAGAAGGAAGTTTTAGCAAATTCCTTCATTTAGATGTGAGAATAATTGTCCAAAAGTAAGCATGACTCGAGGAAACATTCAGGGCAAATTAGGAAGTTCACTTAAGGTTTTAAGTTTAAAGCTTATAAGACAAGGACAAGAGGTAATTTGCACTTCATTAAATGACTTGGACTATAAAAGGAGAGGAATGTTGTGGGTTGGAGGAAAGCTCACGAAAATTCCAGAAGAAAGAAGGAAGAAAGAAGAAGAGGAAGAGAGAAGAAGAAGAATCGTGGAGAGAAGAAGAAGGAGGAAGAAGAGAAAGATTTCTGGGTGTTTGCAAGCTTCTTTTCCATGATTCTTGAAGGAAAAGAGGAAGGAGAAGAGATTTCCTCCAAGCCAGAGGAAATTTCGAAATTTGGGAGTGAAAGGTAAGAGTTAAGTTTTGATTTCGAGTTTTCTTGAGTTTATGGATGATTTGACTTAAGATTGAGGTGGGCTTGTGAATAATTAAGTTATGTTGGTGTTTTCATCTTGAATTATGTTTAATTTTAATTAAAAGTTCTAAGGGTTATACAAGTGGATAAGAGTTAGAGATTTTAGTTGATTTATCCTAAGGTAGTTATGGGTTTGTTATGTATGGGATTAATTTTAGTGTTTATACTTTGGGTTATGTTGATTATGGATGAGAATGTGATTTGGAATTTATGCTAAAGTATATGAGTAAAAATTGTGGAAGATTATGATGTAAAGAGGTTAGAAATCTAATGGGCTTGTCAATCATGAAATCAATTTTGAGAAATATAATGAGAATGATTTGGATTTGGTGGTATATGGCTTAGGTGATTTTAAGTTGGAAGAGAGAAAGAAGTAAAGATCAAATTGAGGAGAGGCTAAGGAGACTGAGCATTGGACAAGCTTAAGGCATGGATTATAAGGTGGGTGATATGTTTATTTTTCAAATTATGAGCAATTCTAATTGTTGGTTTTATAAGATATGGTCTTACCAATGATTGAACCAATTGCATTTGAAAAGGGTTTAAAAAATGTGAACATCATTTTTTGAAATGATTTATGAAACTTTCCGCAATGGTTCGAGACGATTTCTCTATAAATGACTTGAAGCTGTCTATTAAATGGATTTTGAAGTTAAATTGTTAAAGATGACATATACATTGAGTTTCATGTGTTTTATTGATTAGTAAGTGAGTCGTGAATTAGTGTGATATGTGAATGATTGTGTGATATTATGAATGGTTGACATCATGTTGATCTTGATGAAAATGGAATTTCTGAAATTGTGCCTTGAGGCAATATAAGTTTTCAAACATGAATCGTGTTACATGGATTTGGTTAGGTCCTTCATGTGAGAGTCGATCTGCTTGGTCTCGTTTAAAGCCTTCTCCGGCTGCCGTTAGTGGCATTGGAGCTCGTTTTCGGACTCCCCATGTGTTTCCATGACTACATGACGCTTGCGAGAATGTGATGACGTCTGTTTACGGACCGACCAAACCGATTTATGTGTTATAGTAATTGATATTATTTGAATGGTGCATTTGTATGTGATGTGATTCATGTGTTGCTTTTATACTCATAAATCTGTAAAAAGGTTTGGGATTTTCAAATGATGGTGGTTTGAAAGCAGTTGTAAATGTTTATGAAAGATTTTGGAAAGTAAAGAGTTTTTGGAAAATACACCTTCGATGTTTTTTAGCAATAAAAAGAAAGGTTTGAAAATATTTACTTATCATTTGTTAAATAAACATGTTATCCACGAGCTTCGAGCTCACCCCCCTTCATCCCATCTCCGGTATTCGCGGGAGATCGGATGAAAGACATCGAGATATCGACATTTGCTCATGATTTGTACTTGTATCTTGGTTTAAGTTTTATGGAAATAAATTATGGCTTAGAATGCCATTAGAGTATTGAAAGCTTTTGGGTTCTTAATGTATTTTGAGTTTATGTTATTGTATAAACACTTGAGTTATAAAATTGGGGAATGTGTTTTGGCTATGGAGTATACTTTTGGGTTTAGTATGTAAAATAGTATTGAATTATGAATGTATTTGGGATATATATATGTATAGACATAGATGAATGTAATTGATGTTGGGATGAGTTTGATGGAAGCATGAAATTTGTATATGAGTTAATGAAAATTGCTTATGAGTTTGAATGTGATGATTATGAATGGTTATGAAAATGACTTGAAGTGGTTTAGAACTTAGGATTTGCGTTACTGCTGAGATCCCGGACGGAGGGTCCGGTTGATCATTGATGTATGTGTGTTTTGGTTGGAATTTATATAAGTGAATTTTACTATTTGCAGATTTTTGGATAGGTTAAAGTGCAGCCGTTATGTTGTCGGATTTTATATGATGGTATATGAATAAGTGAATTTGTGTAAGAATTTATGGATTTATTGACATGAGTATGAGATAGTATAGTAAGGAATGCTATATGATGAATAAGAAGAATAAAACAACTCGCGATTAGTATGAGTTTAAGGCTAAGTCCTTATATGATAGATGAAAAGCATACTTAAGAATGCAAGAAAGAAAAGAAAAAAAAATTATACCGTTTCGGATGGGTCAAGTCTATGGTATCCAACGGCGCTTCTTTAAGATTATTAATCCGGATGTGAACACTTGTCATGTTATTCAATTTGACTTCATATGTATGTTTTGATTCCAAGTTTGAATCCGATCCGTTTCCATTTCATAAGTTTGTCAAGAGTTCATTGATTTCATTTGGATTCGATTATATTAGCTTCAGTTTCAATTGATTTATTTGTTTCACATTCATATTCGATTTCCATCCGTATTTGATTCGACTTTTATTTGGTATCGATTCGATAGCATTTGTTTCGACTCATTTGTATCCGCTCCACTTGTTTGATTGATTTTCGATCCTATTAACCGCATTTGTTTCGTTTCATTTGATTTCTTTCAATTGAATTCTATTCAAGAGTGCCCATGATTAAGTGGTTAGCGGTTGGGTCTCGGGGCAGGATCAACATGAGAGGACCGATTGATTAATTTTCGGACAATGTTTTGGCAATATCCGGACGTATAGAGATCCGAATTGAGTAATTTTGGTGTCTATAGATTCCTAAAGCATAGAGGAATTTTGTTATTATGGAGAGGTTGCCTAGATTACCCAATGTGGACTATCTCATTAATCGGAGCAATCGACCCAAAAGTTTGGTTTTAGAAAAAATTGAAATAAGCATAAATTGCGAGTTTGATGATTTTAGTGCGGTTAAACCTAGACATACTTGAGTTGTGATATAGTAATGGTTTTTAGATGAAATTTATGGATTGATACTAGGATTGTCATGAACATCCGTTGTACACATTTCAATTCTGCATGTGCATTATTATACATTTCTGATTGTACAATTTGTAATATATGTGTATTTGAATTGTTATAGAGGCGCATTTGGAATGTCAACCCACCGACATTGCCGAGACTTCCAGGCATTAGCTTCGGAAGCTATTGGTGAGTAACCTAGATGGTTTCTCTCAATTATTGCTTGCTTATGATTTGTGGTGGATAATGGTGGGACTGTGATTTACTTGTGATTGTGGATTCCGAACAAAAGGTCCAATGACTGTGTACTGGGAGTTGTGTTATCCAAGTGCTACTTGTATGTGAATTGAAGACCTACATGCCTATGATGTGATTATTTATGACATATATGATCGTTTGTGGCATATGTGATTAATTGTGTCCTATGTAAATTGATTGTGGCATATGCATTTCATTCATGAAAGCATTATCAAATAATGGCAGTTGTGACCGAGCGACCACCGATCGAGCTTAAATGTTGGGACCCGATCCGGAGACCGGATCCCAACCGAAAAGCGGAAAGCAAATGAAGCGGAAGCAAATCGAAATCGAATCTGAATATGAGCGAATATGAATCAAATCAAAGCAAAGAAATGACACATGTCACGAAATCAAATCGGATATGATGAATCACAAATCGGAAGCGAATGACTTGAAAGCGAAAGCATAAATCGGAAGACAAAGCGAGCGAAGCGAAGCGAATCAAAGACAGAACAAAAACTGAACCCAACATCCGAACACAATTATCGAATAAAAGCATTTGCGTTGGAAACCTTAATACTATCAGTCTAAACTAATCCAAATCCGTGTACATTGTTTTTCATTCTTTAATCATTCTCATACGAAGCACTTCAATTTCTCATTTGGACAAATTCATCCTCAACCAATATCTCAATCTACTTGATCCTATTTAAATCATGACCATCAATTACACAAAATCTTACTAATCCTTTCTTTTGTCAATAGACACTTAATACACATACCTATATCCGCAATTTATACACAATAAACGCTTCAATAATTCCCAATCCAAAATCCATACTCGAATCATAATTCATTTTACCATTCCATATACAAATCCATAATGTATTTACGTCATGAAATATGAATACATAAAGGATACAAAATCCCTAAATTCTCAACAAAGTCTAAGATCTTGTTCTTACAACCATTTAACGAAAACAATACAATATGTACACACAAGCAAACAAAACCTTCACTTTCTTCCACCGATCTTCTTCTCATCACTGTGGATGGGAATGAAGGGGGTGAGCTTATATTCGTGGGTAACAATTTATAACAAATAAATAAGCAAAACCTTGAAATTCTTTTTCTTTTCTAATCTTAGAAAACATTTCTTTGAAATCCAGTAAAGCACATATTCAAAAGTTCTTTTCTTGTTGTATTCAAAATCGCAATTTGCAAAGCATTATGATTTTTAGGCTTTCAGCCATAAACCCATAGGTTACAAAACATGAATGCATCAACTTGACAATTCATAGATGCAGTGGCAAATCACATATGCAATGCACAACAATTGGCTCGAGAGTTCCATAAATACGACGAAAAATTGAAGTTTACCGTAAACACGACGAGTTCGATTTTTTAAGATCTCGTGGCCTCAAGCGGGCAACCGGGAGACGGCTATGGGTCATCATGCACGAGACTAACAAAACAGGTTCTCTCTTGCCCAATCACAGCCACATAATCATACTTAAATCAGTTTATCGAATGCTCTTTTCCGAATATACGAAATGCCATGAAATTTTCGAGGCATAACACAATGTATTTTGCAATTCATCAAAAGTTCATGTATTGAATCAATAATAATTTTTCAAATCATTCATACAATGATGCAATATTTATGATGCAATTGAAATCAGAAAATCTCTTTGTTTAAAGAAAGCAGTAGTGGCTTATAAATTCTATTATAAACAGGTACCCACCTCAAATCGATGCTAGAAGCTTGTTCTTAGCTTCAATTTGACCATTTCTTCTTTTATTCTTCCAATTGAAAATTCCCTACACCAATTTCACACAAATTCAACCTCATAAATAACATAATCCTTAAAATTGAACTTAGAAAACACTAATTCCACATATAATCAAGCTATCTAAATCACCAATTTTCAAAATCTCCAATTCACAAAATTGGGCATAACCCTAATTAATTTTCATCCAAAATTAAACCCATAATACTTAGCAATCACCAAAATTGACTCCATAATACACAAACCCATATCATTTTCCATGATTCTAAACTAAAAATCTTCCAAAATTCACAAATCAAAATTTCGGGTCTTACCTCATCCTTCACCATTTTCGGATATATCTTGGTTTGGAAGAAAGATTTCAACATCTTCCATCCTTTTTCCCTTGGATCAACTCAAAACTCCCTTGAAATCTCCCAAAAATCAAAAACCCTATGCTTTCTCTCTCTTTTCTCCATCACCGAAGCTTCTCTCATTCTCCTCTCTTTCTCTTCTTTCTTTTCTTTTCTTGTTGTTTTTCTATCTAAGTGTCGTGCATTCTCTCCTTATAAAGGACCACAATCTTGCCATGTCACTAAATGACTTAAAATTGACCAAATTGCCCTTACTTCATAAGCCTAAAACCTTAACTCTTTAAGTAAACTTCCAAATTGCCCTTCCTTTTGCCTTAAAACTTTATAGAAATGTCCCTCTATGTATTATGAATCCATCGCTTCAAGAATCAGATCGTTAGACTCTATAGTTCAAGATATCTCCAAAATCTGAAGTCATTCTTGAGATCAGAAATTTGAACACTACACCTAATTCCGATCCAAAATTGAAAGTCTTAGAGGCTGAATTGTCGATTGGCTCGTTTAGAACATTTGTATCCCCATGTCTCTAGTTTAATTAGCAAAAAGAATCAAATCGATCAGAGCTCTACCGATCCAGATATCTCCAAAATACTGAACACTGTTCAAACCATTATAAAACTGAAACTGAACACTACATCTAATTCCGATCTGAAATTGAAAGTCGTAAAAGTTAAATTGTCAATCAGCTTCTTCAGAACATTTGTAGCCCCATGTCTCTAGTTTAATTGGCAAAATAAGAATCAGATCGATCAGAGCTCTATAACTTGAAATATCTCCAAAATACTGAACGATGTTTAGACTTTTTCCACCAATCAGCTCACTTTAATCGATCGATCTCTCTCCATTTAAGGTCAAAACCAATCTATTTGGTATGGAAAGATAGAAAATGTCTTAGAAATCCAATGCTTCAAAAATCGAATTCGATCGGATGTCGGACGAAGAAGTTATGGCCAAAAGAGTGAAGGGAGGTCGGTCGGCTGAAAATTGACCCCGCGGGCCGATCGACCAGCGCAGGCGCCTCGTCGCCGATCGCTCGTCTTGTGATCGATCGCTCCCGTTGAACGATCGATCGCTCATGCGATCCGACCTTCATATCTTTTGACTCCGAGCTCTAAATTTTACAAACTTGGTATTGTTGGAAAGATAAAAACACTCTACCATTTTCAAGAAGGACTCAAAATCAATTGAGGTCTCTTAGGGGTCAAAATGCACTCAAAGATGACCGATCGATAATCTCCTCAAAACTTTAAACAATACCTCAACTTGTAAACATCATAACTTTTGACTCGAACTCCAAATTTGACAAACTTGGTATCTACAGAAAGGTAAAAGAACCCTATACAACTTTTATGAAGGCTATAAAATCAGATCGACCTATAAATGGGTCAAAAACTCCACACAAAGTATTTGGTTGATCGACTTCACACTAAACAGCATCAAAACTTCTAACAATCATAACTTTCTACTCCTTGTCCATTATTTTCGTGCTTTATATCAATGGAAAGATAAAAACAAGCTCTACAATGTTCATGAAGAACTCCAAAGCAATTTCAACCACTAGATAAGTCAATGTTTCCATCAAAGTTTCTGCCCTGTTAGTAATCACCTAAGCAATATCCAAACTTCAAATTATCATAACTTCTAGCTCCGATATCTAAAAATTGCATACTTTATGGCTTTAGAAAGTTGGAAACATGAGCTACAACTTTTATTAAGACCCTGTGAACAAATTCTACATCAATGAGGGTCAAAATCCAAATCAAGCTCTGCCTTGGAAATTTCCATACTAAACAACATTCAAACTTCACAATTTCACATCTTTCAACCTCCACATCCAAGATCGCATATTATACATCATTTTAAAGCTATTCTAATTCTATATAACTTTCATGTAAACCATTTACTCCAATTCAAACTACATCGATGCGGCGATCGGCCTCAAGCACAATACACACAAATCTATACTCATAGTATTTTTCCAAAACAACGCTAAGTACACTTAACTTCGAAAACTCGTAACTTTTGATTCCGATATCAAAACTGTCAAACTTTATGGCTACAGAAAGCTCTCAACATAATCTACAAATTTCATGAAAATCATTTTCTCAAAATCTGTCTAAATCAAAAAGTCAACTCTCTACTCCAAAAGTCAAATTTTCTAATTTTTCAAAATTTCACACTTTCACTTTCTATTTCTTGATTTCAACTTCTATTTCAATCATCTCATCAACTTAAACTTTCATAACCTAATATTCAAAGTCATCAAAACCAATAAATTCTTTTTCTTATTAATTTCCTCAAGGCATAAAACTTCATAACACAATTCATATCCGAAAATACTCATTGAATTCATTTTACTATTTCTAATTTCCACCAAAGTTCTGGGGTTCAACATTAAAGCTCAACGAGTGTACTTGAGCCTCGACCTCAACAATGATTTAGAGCCTTAGGCTCAACGTTTAATGATCCCTATATGGAGACGAAGACAGCTCGGTCACAACACCGTAATAATCGAAAAAGTATCACATGAGCATTTCATGGGCATTTTGTTAAATATGCTTGATTGAGTGAAAGGACAAAATTTCCTTATGCTTATGTGACCATGTGGTACTTGATCGATGTGAAGTTTTAAAATAATTGTGATATGTTTGATTGTTGCATGAATTGAGTGAACCATCGATGATGGTTACCTCATTTGAGTTAACAAAACTCACCAAAATTGCAACATTATCTTTTAGGGACCGAGTAGACTACTAGCTTTAGAGGGACTTTTCCAACCGTGTAGATTGTTTTGGCGAGAGAAGTCATGGCTCAGGTCGGTCAACGGGATTTTGAGATGACCTAGATAAATCTATTGTCTTCCTCTTTTATGTAGCACTTTGTACTAGGTTTTGGATTGATGTACGAGATAATGCGAGATGATAGGCGTATAAGCAGTTCGATTTTGATGAAATGAAATTAGGAAAAGTTGGTTTAAAAAGATTGTGTTTTTATATTTATGTTTTATTATGATGCCATGTGAAGTGATTATAATGATCGTCAGTAGCTTCAGCCTTATCATAGGATATGTACGGAATGACTGCGGGCATCCGGTGTGTGTACCTATGATGAGGGCCACTACATAGAAATCAAAATCTCTTCTTTTCATAGAAGTTGTAGATATCAAAGTCCTCTTTCTAAACATACTTAAATGATCTCAATTGAGTTCCTGAGAAAAAAAAAGTTACGCTTCTTACCCCAAAGTATATCCAATTACATTTATATTTTCTAGATTTCCAACTTTTACTAACTACATTCAACACTTTATGCTTGATCCATCATTTCTATTTCAATTACTCATCATTTCCCCATTATTATAACTCCATTTCAGCTCAATATCATCCATAAACAAATTATAGTCCATGATTGATCATGAACACTAAAAACAAAACACATACATATATACATTTATCATCAACTTTTGCACATGTTCAACTTCATTTCCACTTTCATTTCACTTAACTATCACCTTAATTCATCTCATTCTCAAGAGCATAACTCAACATCTTGGTTAACATGACCGTCACTTTCATTATAGCTTTAATTCTCAACTCATAAAATTTACATAACAACTCATCACCCATGGTCTTCATACTCTCAACATAGAAGACAAACACATGTATTCATTCATCAATTTTTGCACGTTACTCGACTTCAAGTCAAAATTCAAAATTCTTAAAGACAAAATTTGAATTGATGTCTTCATAAAATGTATCCATATGTCTCTAATTTATTTCAAATCAAAAATCATCTCATTTGGATATCCACAAAATAAGTTATGGCTAAATCACGGATATATAATCGGTGGAAAATGTTATAGCTAACATTTTTCCACACCCACTAAACACCATTTACTCAATTAATTCAACATTATACTGATACAAATGACATTCCAGATGCTACAAGAAGCAATCTAGGTGATTTAGACCGGATTCCCAATATGGAAAGTTTTCGGGTTCTAAATAAGGAAACTTCACCAAATTTAGAACATGGAGCTAAAGTGCATGAAGATGCCATGGGAAATCATCTTGAGGCTATTCAAGAAAAACAATATCATTCAAGTGCCAACGTGGAAGGTTTCTCCAATATGGAAAGTTTTGTCGGTCGGTCACAAGGTCCCAAACAAAGCATATAAAGAGCAACTCCAAATTTATGTGCAAAACCATGTTGAAAGTGGGCTGTCCAAATATGAAAAGTCCATATATGGAAATGTTTTGGAGCGTAAGTATGTCTACATAATTGGGCTAACAGACTAGTTTGGAGTGTTTGTGTTTTTGAGCTTGTTTTGGGTCAAATTTGGGTTTGTTTTGTTATGGGTTGTTTTTATTTATCTCCTTTGGGTTTAGAATAAGTGAAATGGGCTACTTTTCAAGGGGGACACATTGGTTTTTAGTCACTTCTTTTTCAGATTTGGTTTATGGGTTCATTTTAGCTTTTTAAGTTAGAATACATGGGCCCCTTGTTATTTTACTTAAGCCCATTTCGAAATCCACTAGCTTTAGGTTTAATTAAGCATGTTTTAGGGTTTTGTGTGCATCATATTCACTCTCCATCTTATTCTCTCCAATGACCACTCTCTCAACATTGAAGATTGTCTTTTCATCTCACCCACCTTCTCCACCACGTTTTTCCACATCAACCATCTTCTTTACTACTTGAAGACATTTATTTCAGTTTTATTGTTTTGTCTTACATTGTAATGCCCATAACAAGGCTATTTTCAGTTGTAATGGAAGAACAAGTTGTATTTTAAATTTTCATTTCTGAATGAAAGAGATTGCTTTCTTTTATGTTTATGCAAGGTGTTCTTATTGATTGCAATTGAGTTTATCTTTTGTTATCAATTTTAATTCCTATTTCTTATGTTCTTGAGTGTTTAAATGATTGGGGTTCAAGGGATTTCTAAAAATTAACTTGGGTTCTTGTCATAAGTATTCTTGGGTGTAAGAACAAATCTAATCGATCGCTTGTTGAGAAACTAATTCGATTTGATTGGTAACGAGTTCTAAGGTCGATTAAAGGTCTTGGGGTTACGCATCAATACCATTCCATAATCTATTACCCATCAAACACCAAAGCAAGACATGAATTTACCCACATTTCTCACTCACGTTTTTGTATAAACCCATCCTCATTTTATGATCATTTAACTCTTAACTATCATCAAAACATATTTCATTCATCAAATCGAAGAAGAGTGATGCTTATACTTGTTACGAAAATCAACTTTTAAGGTGGAATAGGCTGGATCCTTTAGCAATAAGAAAAAGATAGCTAAGCATTTAAGTGGCTAGTGATGGAAGAAGGCAAGGTTTAACTTTGAAGCTTGGAGAAGAGTGTCATTATTAGGGAGAGGAAGATGAAGAAAATGAAGAAGATGGAGAAATGAAGCTAACAATTAGCAAATGAAAGACCAAAATATGGTCTTTCACTCAATGAATTTTGTGATTTAAAACAAGTGTTGTGGTAAGTGACACTTATCACTTTCCATATGTTACCCTCTCAAGATCTCTTCTTAGTCTTTTCATATACTAGTCCATTTGTCTCCATTTTAACCCAATTTTCTCCCAATTTTCAATGACACTTATCATTAAATCTTAATGTCACATATTAAAATTTCTATTGCCATTTGACAATTATTTCTATCACTATTTATCAATTGTTCGCCATTTGGCATTTTCTATTCCAAAATACCCTTGATTTTAGAAAATTCTTATATTTAACCAAAACTCCAATTCACTATTTATACACTCCAACTCAATTTTAAGACACAAAATACATAATCGCATTATATTCACATTAAAACAATCATTTATACTTGAAAATCAAATGAGTGCATAAACAATTCATTACAATGTGCAATAATCAAATTCACATGTGTGTATGCTAACATTATACATGAGCATAAAATCCATTTTCTAATCTCTCATTACTATTTTCTCAATTACAAAATCTAAGGTTCTAACCACTTAGTATGGAAACAGAATGTTACATTTACTTAGGACTCTTTATACGATAGAGTTTTATCTTGATACAATCTCTTATCAAAATTATCCACAAGATAACTATAATCAACCAATGAAATCCAAGATAACAAATTTATTCTATCCCATTTTGATTTGAATCTTAAACTCATTAACATTATCTTAGATGTCCAATTATAGAAAATGTCAAAACCAAATAATAAGATATATATCATATATCTTAACAATTTGCCCTTTTGGCATTGTTTGTAACAAATAAAAACCCCTAAATGAAATAATTGGACATATAATCCACATGAGAAAAGAACTCCCCTTAATCCAACATCAAGTTTCAAAAACATCCATCAAATTCTTCAAATTCAAGAAACATTCAAAGAAACAATAATGAACAATTATCCAATCATCCAAAATTTTCCCGAGGCAAAAAGATGCCAAAAGAAGAACTAATAGTCATGAAGATACCTTAAAATCTCCTCTCGAATTGAAGCGACCACTAAAACAATCTGATGTCTCCCTCTTGGATCAAAACAATACCAAAAGCGAAGAATACTTTCAATATGATCAATCTCGGTGAATAAAGAAGCATAAAATTAGTAGTAGGTGTAGTGGAAGATTCATAAGCATGTAGTGCAATATTAAAAGCCAAGATGACAATTTACTACCAGTTAATACATATGTCAATATATCTTTGCTCACTTCAATTCCATCTTCGTAAGGTGATCAAATTCATAAACCTCATCATCAAGCATAGCCTCATATACACATTAATCAACTAAACCTTAGAAAACCCATAAATAAAAACTCGAAGCCTAAACGCTAACTCCTTGAAACCTCCTTTTTTATTTTATTTTTAATAAATGATATCAAACTATACTTAAAAATGTAAAACACAGCAGTCCTATTCCTCGAAGAAATTCAAACCTGAGCTTATTCCTCAGCACATTATCTCGATCATCAATTGTCTGGTTAATTTCTTCATCTGAAACACGACTTACCTTGATGCGGCGGTTTCTTCAAAGTAGTAATTATGCGTGAATCTAGACACTTCCTTGTTTTTGTTTCACTCGTCTTTATGCTTGTCCATGACCTTTTCTAGCCTAAGTGTGCGGTAACATGGTGAAGTAAATCACTTGTTAAGAGAGAAATTTGATATGATATGTAAACTATACTGAAGGGGTTGAATTGGGTAATTTTTTCAAAATATTAATCTTTTGGGACTTCTTGAATTTCTTTACAAAATTCAAATGATTACTAAAACACTTTGCTAAAGTTAATAAGTAATGCAATCGCAGTAATATTATCTACTAAATAACAACAACGAAAATTAAAAGATAAGGGTTAAAGAATAGAGCGGCGATTTTATCTTGATTCACCCCTAAACTTAAACTCTACGTCTAGTCCTTAGAGTTAGTATGAGATTTCACTATACTCTTCCAACTTTACAAGTATTCTTTCTACATTTGTAGAGCCTCTTGGTCTCTCTCACAGTATTCTTTATCATTTGTATTAGTCTCTCAGCCTCTAACCTTCCTTTCTCTCCTAAGAAAAGTAATTTTGAGTTTTAGGTTACAAATGTATTTGGTCACTTCTTTAGCACTTTGAATCAGAGTTTTGTTAATGTAAAAGAATTCGTTATTTTAGTCTTCGACTGTAATTAGTATTTATAGCCTAAGATTCATTGTTTTAGTCTTGATTAGAACTAATATTTATAGCCTAAGTCTCTAACCGCCTTCTTGCG
The DNA here is from genome assembly GCA_029891385.1 of Erythroxylum novogranatense. Lineage (NCBI taxonomy): Eukaryota > Viridiplantae > Streptophyta > Magnoliopsida > Malpighiales > Erythroxylaceae > Erythroxylum > Erythroxylum novogranatense. The sequence goes on from JAIWQS010000026.1 coordinate 142,428, forward strand.
CTTCTTGAATCTTTAGAAACGGTCATTAGTTGAGTCCGCAACTAACTCCAACTAACTAACTCGTCTGACGTTCTAGAATATCTTCCTTTTGTATCGTCTTGAATAATGCTTCTTATTTTACTACATTTCATCCGTTATTGCTTCGTTTATTATATTATTTCATTTATTGTTGCGTTTAAATACGATATCGCGCTTTTGTTTGATGTCACATAGTCTTTTGTTGTTGCGATTTGTTTGGTGTCGCGCTTAAATGCGTGTAGCACTTCTACATTGTTGATCGCTTTACCCGAGTTGGCTAAGTGTTATTAAATTTTTCTGCACATAACAAATTTATCAAAACAATTCATACATTTCTAAGATTATTATTATTTGGTTTTCATCAAAATTAATAAAAGTGAAATCTTCTTGACTTAACATAGGTTACAAATAGAAGTTTAATGGAGATTGTCTAAATTTTCAGTTTGACCCTTTGAAATAATTTGCAATAACTTGTAACATTTTGTCTTATGTACCTGATTACTCCACAAAAGTGACATGTAGGTATAAACCTTCGATTTTCTTTGAGATTTCTTCTTGGACAGATCTGGTCGTACTAATTTTCTCATCATTCGACTTAGAACATTCACCTTTGTAACGATGCCTCAAAGATCCTTTAACCTTACCGATTTGATCAACTTTTCTAACTTTTATGCCTCCATTTAGCATTCTCAAACCATTTTAATGCTTGCTAACTTCATTATGGGTTCACCGAAGCTTATCTAAAGCTACCACCAATTTCTTCTTCAAATTTTGGATAGTGTTCTTCATGAGAAGTTTTCTTTCTTCAATCTTTCATTCTTTTCTACATGTTTTCAAACATTTTCATACATCACTTTATAAGCCTTGTAAATATTCTTCCTTTTATCATCCGAATCACTTTCATCACTATCATAATTTGATATTGAACCTTGAGCTGATATGTCTCTATTTTTCTCAAAATTTTCTGATTTGCCCTCTTTTTATCTTCGCTACTTCATTCTTAGTTACTATTAAGCTTGTCAATTGGTTTTGCTATACAAAGTAACTAACGCAGCACTATTAGTGATTTTTTCTTCACTTTACCATATTTAGTATTGGATTTATTCTCATTCTAAGTGCTTGTAAAGGATTTCCTTTCTTCTTCAAAGTATTAGTACATTCAAATTAAGATGCTCCAAAACATTAACACTCATGTGACATTCGATTCTCCTCACTTTCCTTTCACTTTCAGGCTTCAACTTGTTGTTTAAAGTTGTTGTTCGATGCATCCCACCAAGTTTTCTAAACCCTGCATGTCCTTTTCATTCTTTTCAACAATTTACCAAAATTTCATGCGAGTAGCATTCAAATCCTCATTCTCATCAGATTCATCTTCAGATCATTCACACTTTTCCATCTTCAACATGTAATGCCAATCCTTCTTCTTCTTGCTTACCCATTAAAAGATTCATTTCAAATTTGTAAGAATTCTAATTACCTTCGAATGCCAGATTATTAATAATCGTGGGCCTCCTCTCATTGTTGTAATTTTTGAAATAAATCATGAAGGTAGTAATCTCAACATCTTTCGACTAGTTCTCATGTTCGAATATTTCTTCCCAGCTCTGATGTGCTCGATTTGCTACATAGAGCAATCTTTCATAAAGTCCTCGATAGTCTCTATTTTCATCCATCTTCGGCCCTTCAAACCTCCAGCCTAACATCTATAGTTTTGACGCTATCACATATTTGGACCCTTCATGAATATTTTGCAAAGCATCTCACGCGCCTTTAGTGGATTCTACAGTCGATATCATTGAAAACGCCCTTCATCAACAACATTAAAAATTGCATACATTACTTGTGAGTTTCCAAGTGCACTTTCTTCTTTAGCTCTTGTCCATTCATATGGATCTTTTTGAATCGCCTCTCTTTATCGCCTCAGAATCACTGGGACGTGTCACGATGTACCATCGAATGCCAAGCTTTTCTACCCTCGAGCTTGGATGAAGACCCTCATCCGGGATTTCCGTGTGGGATAGTTAGAGTTGTCCAACAAAGGTGATCTGCGGATTGATTCACCTTCTCAGAGCCATGTTTGCAAAATTCAGATGTACACTAACTTCAAGTTTTGATTTGATGACTCGCGCCTCATACCAAAATGAAAAAAATCGAAGGGTGATTATTTTACAAACTTTCCAATTTGATTGCAGTTACTTGAAAGGTTCTACCACGCTATCAGATATCGTGTCTGTCGCGCATTAGATATAAAGTAACTTTATTAACAATCTGTAATTTTTCAACACAAACAAAACAAACAGATAAATACTAAATGAAACAGATCAACACCAAAATTTGTAACGTAATTCACAATCTTTCGCTTACGTCAAGGGGCCCTTACCTGGCTTTAATTCTTTCACTAATGACAATAGTTTTATACAAGGCTTTACCGAATCGACACCACTCAACCTTCGGCACTATCTCTCGCCCTACCACCATGAAAAATTTCGCACTTACAAGTACAACTACCTCGTATCTAACCTCAACAGAGGATTTTTCAAATAATGTTTAATAATCATTTAAACAAATTAAACAACTCAAGTGATTAAAAAATCAATATAAATGAAAACAACTTCGGAGAAAGAAAGAAGAACAACTTCGTAATGTTTTTCAACTCTTCCGAAGATTAATATGACCGTTGTCATCAATGACACTAACTGATTCACAAAGTCACACAAGACCGATACAATCTATTCACTAATCAAAGGATACCAACCTACAAGGAAATCAATCGACAAACATTGCTTCCCAAGATGGAATTATACTGCGGCACACCACCTACAACTAATAAAATGACGAAGGAAGGAGTCACCCCACGCCCAAACTAAAGCTCCCTAACGCTATCTTGCAATACACAACCACGAAAGTACTTTCATGCACTTTGTTTTAACGTAACAGAACAAACAAACCATGGCCACACTTCACATACACCTGCAACCAACCTGCATCAAGGAAAATACCCAAATACACCCACAAGGAGTACACACACACCACACACAACTGCTATAATCAATGACAAAGATACCAAATAAAAATGCAAGAATCACTCAAGACAATCTTCTTAACCAACTACACACTAAGGAAAGTGTAAACCACAACATGCACAAGATGGGCTGCATGGTTATCCAAATTAAACAAACTACTACACCACAAAAAACATCATAAAAAAAGCGCTCACGCTCCTAAAAAATGGGGAATCACCACAACAAAGTAACACCATCCAAATCTCATCAAGATTCACTTATGATACTTCATAAAAATAGTTCTATCTTGATACAATCTCTTATAAAAAATTATCCAAGATAGCTTTTAATTTGATCATTCAAGACAACTATAATCAACCAATGAAATCGAAGATAACAAATTTTATTCTATCTACTTTGATTTGAATCTTAAACTAATTTACATTATCTTGGATGTCCAATTATTGAAAATGTCAAAACCAAATAATAAGATATATATCATATATCTTAACAATTTAATATAACTATAAGTTTTCATTTACCTTCATCTTGTTTGAACAAGCTGGATTCAAACAAACTCTACCGCCACCTCACTTGAGGATGTGCTTGATTAACACAGGCTTGAAATTGCGACTTATTTTATAATGGGAAACTAAATTTTCTTACTTACAAGTGTATAAATTATTTCCTTTCAATTTAATTTGTTAAGCAATAGCCTTATTTTTTTATTTGAGAATTATGCTTGTGAGTTTACATTGTTGGTTAGCGGTGTGTGCAAAACAAAAGCAAGGAGAAAGGAAAATAAAGCAGGGAGACTAGGAAGTGAGACAAATATTAACAACAATCTTAATTCTAAAAGA
>JAIWQS010000130.1:0-98445 GCA_029891385.1 Erythroxylum novogranatense
CAAAGAGGTTTAGATCTTTTATTACCAGTGAGCCTTTCTTTGTTATGTTTGGTATACATACAAGTATTAAGATTTTACTTCATCTTGACAAAACATCATTGTTTTCGCATAATTGATCAAAACGATACCGTTTGGGTTTACAGGCTTTACAAAATTATTATAAAAGGAGGCGAGGACAGCCTATCGCCACTTCTAAAACTTTCTCGTTGTGGTTGCAGCGACAGAGTCTTTAGAAAACTTTCCCAATCGACTTGTAAACTCTTCTACTTTCACAATCAGTTTGAACTTCTGATAATGGAGATTCAATTTCAGCATCATCACGTCTTGACCTTTTGTGATCAAAACGAGGAGAATTTCTCCCATATTTTGCTCAAGTTTTTCAAACAAGATGAGAGAAACAGAAAAAATTTAGATGATGAAGAAGACTATGAAGAGTTAGAAGTTGCAGAGTCTAGTCCTCAAACGAGTCGATCGCAAAAGCTGGAAATTTTCCATTTTCGGTGCAATTCAGACTATCCCGTGTGCCTTGTCTGCTTCCAAATCATCGATAACGGTCCTGTCTATTTCTGTGAAATGTGTGATGGTATATGGGTTCACAAATCCTGTGCTTATTTACCTCGTGAGATACGAGCTCATCCTCTACACTTGCAACATGATCATCCTCTCACCCTTCTTCGTGATAACGTTGGTCTAGATTGTGAAGGATGCGGATTGATACTTTCAGGTCCAAGTTATGGTTGCCTTGAATGTAAAGTGTATTTGCATAAATCTTGTGCAGAACTGCCACGAAGAATACAACACCCTTTATCACCCTTTTTCACAATCTTTACCTAGAAAATTCTGAAGGATACTGTAGGGCCTGTAGCAAACATGCAAAGTCGTCGAGGTACCGATATCGCAAACCTGCAAAGTTGCTGAGGTACCGATGTCATTGGTGTCCTTCCTTTTTGCTTGATACAAAATGTGCCATCAATAATTTGGGGGTAATATCTGCACTCAAGAATAAAGAGTATCACCAACATGACCTCTATTACTTTGTGGCGCTAGATTCAGATCGATTATATGATTTAAAATTGAATGCGACAATTGTAGTAAGAATGATGAGGCATCATTATTCTTCAAGAATAACGCATCATTCTACATCGAGACAGAGAAGTGCGAAGGATTCTACATTTGTTTGGAGGCGACTCATATTTTCATATGGAATGCATTGGAATTCCAAAAGAAGTGAAGCATAATTCTCACTCACATCCTCTAACTCTCATGGATCCATTAAAGGAGGATAAAATTGATGAATCTAAAGATCAGTATTATTGTTATACTTGTGAGGAAAAGAGGAATCCAAGATATCATGCTTATTCATGTCAACAATGTGCTAAGACCGATCATATTTTCACAGCTCACATTGAATGTGTATTATCAAGCGAGGTAAACTTAACTTCATTTTTCTTTTTAAAAAAAGATTCTTGTCTTACTCAACTATTTCATCTTCGTTTTTGCTTGATGTAGTTAAACGAAATTGAGCATAACCACATGATAAAGGAAGATGACGAAGAAGATAACCATGAAAAGTTTGCTGACTGTGTAAGCTTTCAATTAGTCCACGGTGTATGAAGCAACTCCTGGTAAGTATCAATAAACTACTGCCATACTTTAATATGGTATGATAGACACAAACTTACCACTCATTTATACGAAAAATTGAATAAAGAAAAGCTGTAAATTCAATGTAAATACGGAATACTAAACTATCAATAATATAGATACAAATCTATTGGATATTCTTTTATTTTCACAAATCAATTCTTTTATATTATTGTCTTTATTATTAAAATATGTTTTAAAATAATTTTCTGCAATATCGATTTTTATTAAAGTGATGTAATTAATTTAATAGATACAGTTATGATACTTTATGAATTATTAAATTATAGTATAAAATAAATATATTAATTTTAAAATTTATTATTAATTACAACGCATGGATTTATAATATTATAGATTATAAAATAAAATAAAAATGCCATATATAACTAAATAATATCATATTCAAGAAATCTTTTGGTAAAATTAAAAAATAGAAGATATGTTTAAAAGAATAATATTATTTATAAAAATATTTATTGTAATTAACGTGAACTTACGTTTTCTTTTTTCTTTCTTTATGCAGATTGAAGATAAATTCAACGATCATGTTTTGATCTATTTCAAGATATAATTGACTCTCATGCTATCTATGTAAAGAGTTAGTTCAGAGTTCACGCTATGAATGCTCATTTTGTCAAATTCATTTGCATAAAGAATGTGCAAAATTACCTTCCAAAATAAAACACAATCTTCATGAGCACCCTCTTTCTATCACAGGAGGAGAGTTTCTCAAAACATATATATGTGATGGATGTCATGTCTACTATGCAAATGACATGTGTTACTATTGTGAAGAATGTGGTTTTTTCCTTGACAAGAAATGTGCTCAAACCATTCCTTCCATTGGCAACCATTACCCAAAGTTGAATGATAATGGGAGGAAAGTTGGATTTTCACATTTCTCCCACAACCATAAACTTAGATTTGCCTTTATTCGTGAGAAACTCGAGGTTAATTGCTCAGCATGTCGCTTGCTAATTTTAGGTCCAACTTATTTCTGTTATGCATGTGATTTCTTTCTTCATGAATCCTGCTTTGACGAACTCAAACCCCATTATGTTCAAGATCCTTTCACATCCAACATCCGCTGCACTTTACAATTGAGAGGCTACTTGCAAAGCTTGCAGACGCCGATCAAATCTTGGTTATAACTGTGCAAAATGTCATTTTAGGCTTGATACAAAATGTGTAAAGTACTTAACATCTAGTTTGCAACATAAGTGCCATAAGCACAGCCTTTTCTACTTTGTGGATGAAGATATACGTGATGATGGTTCATGTCATTTTTATTGCAATGAGTGCAGCAAAGTTTGCGATACGTCTTTTTACCGTTGTTTGGAGTGTGCTTTTAACCTTCACATCGATTGCATACCAATACCAAATAATGTTAAGAGTGTATGTCATGTCCATCCTCTTGCTTTAATGGATACAAGTGATGAAAAAGAAGTACGAGATGAATATTACTGTTATGCTTGTGAGAGCTTGAGGAACCCAAAACATGCTGCTTATTGTTGCAAGAAATGCTACTACACTGCTCATATTGGATGTGTGCTTGATGAGGTAAGATTTTGATTCAATCATCTTCGATACGCCTAAAACATACTCATAATTTTGCATGAACTAGTAATATTTTGTCAAGATTTTTATTCAGTGAATTGTCTAAGCTTCCACCTCTAGTCGTTAGATGATAGTTAGTGCTTGAATTTTACTTATAGTTAACGTGTCTTCAGGTTTTTAATTTTGCATTATTTATTAGAACTTATGTTTTACAATTGAATATTTGATTTCAGGAGGAAGGTGAATTAGAGATTCTTTAATCCTTATAGAGGAGTTCAGATTAGAAGCAATGGAGAGAACCTTAAAAAGGAGTTTAGATCAGAAGCAGTGAAGAGAACATGAGATTTAATGCCAACTAAACCTCTTAAGCTTAACCCAGCTGGGTTTTTCTGCAATCATATTCCTTCTGCTTTATTCAATGGAAGCAGCAACCTTTTTCTTTCTGTTCCTCTGAAATTTGTCGAAAGAGTATATATAATCAAATTTGGGTTGGATTTTGATCTTGGAGGTAATCAGGCCAAAATCTGTCCAACAAAACACATCTACGTTGTTGTCATCAATTGGCTGCCTTCATTACCAGATAAGTGGAGTTGTGGTTTCAGGTGGTTTTCTTTTGTTCCTGATCTATACGCTTTTGTTTGGGGGACTTCTCTTTATCTCGTGTTTCAATGTCCATGTCTGGGATCTGGGCTCCGTTCTCTTGAAATTTTGCTGTTGTTGTTCGCCACCATCATCAGAGTGTGATGGCTCTGGTATGTATAGTAGAGCAAGACTTATGTTAGTGACAACTGGTTTCGCTTGGAGTGTATCAACCTACCAAATTATCGTTCACATGTCCCTGCTCATTTAAAGCTTGAATTTTTAGTTTCATAGGGTGGTTTAAGATCTTGATCTACAGTAAAGTATTGGTTGGTTCTTTTCCTTTAGAACCTTTCAACTGATTCCGAGCTTGAAATCTTCTTAATCCATGTTGAACGATACGTACATAAAACTCATGTTTAACTAAATTAAGCACGACAGAAAATGTTCAGCTCAATTCTATTCAGCCTTGCCTAAAGTTAACTGGTCTAACCTGATCAAGTTTGGTTTTGACTTTCTGTCGTTATAGAAGAAATCAGTAGGATCCTATTAAATAAGTGATGCTGTGCAAAACAAAGGCAATCCTATTAAATAAGTGATGCTGTGCAAAACAAAGGGGCCTGACAAATATCTACTTACGTTTAATAAAGCAAGTCAGATGGCGCCTGCTAAGAACAAAACTTCTTTGAAAAATAGAAGGAGCTTGTTATAAAAACTAGGAAATTAAACACTCAGCATAATATAATGCGGAATTAAAAGTAAAGAGAGATAGAAAAGAGAAAACACAATGATTTATACTAATTGCCTAACTCAAGCTAACGCTCTAGTCCCCAAGTATTCTACTTGAGTTTTCACTATAAACCAAATAGTACTGTACCAATCCTTTCCAAGCTCAAACAAGTAGTATTGTCCTAGCCTCTTCAAGCTAACACGATTAGTATTCTCCTAGCTCTCCAAGCTAACACATTATAAATGAAACAAGTAATTGGAGAATTTTACTCAATTGTATTGTTGGAAAAGTCACATGATTTACACTACTTACAAGCTACATTCTTGGCCTATGATTGTGCTAATTTTACAACTATATGATTACAATATGTAACGACAATTATGCTAATTTTACAGCTAGATGATTACAACAGATAACTATAATTGGAAGTCAACCGATCAGTGTGATAGTTAGGGATCTTGAATCCCAAGTATCCTGCTGTCCCTAATAGCCCCCTCAAGCAAGAGAGCTTCTTGAAGGACTTAAGCTTGCTTTTAGCTCCAAAATTTCACAGAGGATAATGGTTTGGTAAAATGTCTCGATTTGATCATTAGTGGAGATATGTTTGATCGTGAGAACCCCTTGGTGCATTGTTCACGCATTTAAATGATAATCGCACTCAATGTGTTTTGTCCTTACTTTAAAGACTGGATTAAGAGATAAAATGTTGCCCTCATGTTATCACACCAAATCGTGATTGGTCGAGGGATGGTGTGACCAAGTTCCTTCATAGAGACTTTAATCGTAATATCCTGTCACCGATGGATGTGACAGCCTCATTGCATACGATTTGGCACGAGCATGCATTATAGAATTTGTATAATTGACATTTGTACGTATATACATGTATGACATATTTCCGACTTAATTGGATAATTTGAATTTGGATATGATTAGGTCATGTGTGAGAATTTGGTCAAAATAGGCTCTAAGATTGAATTTGAATTAGAAAAGGATGTTAGGAAGTTGAATTATGAAATTGGAGTATATGATAATTAGTTTTCTATTTTTGAAGATTTATAGGAAAATTTCTGAATTTTCAAGAAATAGGCCCGGACCGGAAAATTGATCGATGACTGGTTAATTAGATTTTCGGTTCCGAAATTGATTATCCAATGGCTCGGACATGTTAGAAATTCGAATTGAGGAATTAGGATTTAGTCATTAGAATTCGGGAGAAATTAGAATTCGAAATTAGTTTGAGGCTGTTCGGATTTGGACTGGTGGAAATTCTATTAGCCAAACAAGCCCTTGTTCCTTTGATATTTAAACCCTTACTCTTTGAAATCTTTCTTTTCCACGAAGCTTTCTCCTTCTTCTTCGTGATCTTCTTTCTTTGGATTGCTACTCAATTTCTTTGTGCCAATTGCTTTCTTCTTTTGTCATTGATCATTCCTTTGGCTTGGAAAAGAATAGAGAAGAAGTTGATGGAATTTTATTTGGTGATAGCCGTGGGTGTCGATGATCTTTGTAACATCTCACCCCCTACTGGAAGGGTAAAATAGAAAATTTGCCTTAGGATGGGATTGATAGGAACAATTAAGTATTGTTTCATGATAATAGATTGATACACGTGATCAATTGTGCATGTGAACTTATCGTACATGCATACATGATATTCTCGGTTTGCATACCTAAGACAATTTTATTGGAATTAACGTGATTAATGGGTTTGAAAATTATTCGAAAGCGCTATCGAGTGTTTTATATTTTAAGGATTTTAGAAATTTTCCTGAATTTTAGGAGAAAATTCTTGACCGAAAAAATCGCCAAGTGGCGTAACCTAGATTTTCTAAATAAAATTGCTACCCAATGGCACTGTCATGTTGGGTATATTATTTTGGAATTGAAATTAGGATCATTGGACTAGAATTAGTCAAATTGCGTAGTATTTCTAAATCCTATCCATCATTTTGTTTTATTTCTATTTTGTCTTTTCCCATTTTTTTGAGAAGTGTCTTGAGGACACCTCATCAACACCTTAAGCCTTGTGTGATTCTCGGTGTTTCTAGTAAAATGAGTAAAAAATGACTTAAAAGGCTTGGTTTCATCCACTCATCCGAAAATGCTTCACTCTCTCCATCTCCATTGATTTCTTCTCCTTCTTTAAGTTACCTTCTACTTAAGAGCTCTTCTTCTTCTTGCAACCAAGTTGTTGTCTTGCCATGGAGAACTTACACTTGCATGGGGTTAGAAGAGGTTGTTAGAGAGAATAGCAAAGAAAGAAGTGAAGAGAATTAAAGAGTGGAAGCTTGAATAGGTAAGTGTATGGTTTAAGTTTTCCTTATGCTTTGAGTATGCATTTAATGAATCATAGTAATTAGTTGCATTGATTGGAAGTTATTATTCATTATATATGATGTATAATGCATGGAGGTCATGAAACCTATGGTTTAAATTGTTGAGTATAAGACTGTTGAAGTATGACTTGAAAGTTGTATGATTGAATTGTGTTTTAGCTTGTTTTGGATTGAATATTGATGTTATTTCTTGCATGGAAATGATTGTGTATGGTGCTGCCAAATTGAGGTAGATATTCCTAGTGAATGTAGGCATGATATAGGGACTGATTTTGTGTCCAATTGAGATGCTTATGGTAGTAGAATTTGAATTGGCATGATAGGAAGTGTAAGTTGAAGATGAAGGCTGGAAAATGGATTTTAACTTACTATACTGTTTTGAGCATAACTCATTGTGTAGTTATGCAATTGAGGCAAGGTTTGTGCCCACTGAAACTTTGGTTTGTTGGCTACATTTTTGTGTGAAATAGGTTTTGTCCAATTTTAACTTTAAGAGGTTGAAATTTGGCTTGGAAAGTTGCTGTTGGGACTTATGTGAACAGTAACCGAGACATAGAACCTAGAGTTTTGCTGATTTTTCTAAATTAATTGATATGGAATTTGGGAAAATGATCTTCATGAAAGTTGAAGCCTATTAAGTTAGCTTTCCAATGCCACTGATTTTGCAATTTTTAGACATTTTTACAAGGAGTTATACTGCTTGAAAAATCACTGTCCAATTTGAGTACTTTCAGGGGCAGCAGCATTCACTGAATTGTTTGACCTAGTTGGCCATTGAATTTGAATTTAGATTGTTCATGAAAGTTGTAGATCACATTGTGATCTTACTGAGAAAATTTATTGTGTAATTTGTGACTAAGGAAATGGGAAGTTATTGAATTTACAAAATACTGCACTGGTTAGGAACTCATTGACTGGACAGAAACTTTGATTGTATTTTTAACACCCTTAGAGATGAATTTGGCTTTTGGGTTCTTCATGAACATTGTAGATCTTTCTTTTCTCTATGAAATAGACATTAATTTTACCCAATTTGGAGTTTGGAGTAAGGAGTTATGACTTATGAAAGTTGGTATGTCGGAGAACATTTTGCAGATCTGTCATGGGAGTAATGTAGTCGACTTGTATCCTTAGATAACTCGACTTATGCATATTAAAGAACGTAAGTCGACTTGTTTTCTCATGTAAGTCGAACTTGCATCGACCTTTTCCATTCTTTTGTTTATAACTTGTCCGTCCGGTGTCCGATTGACCTCGATTCTCGAGGCATCGGATTCATGACTTATTAATTTCATTTTCGAGACATTGAGAATTATTGACGGAAATTGACGTGGACCCGGTAATGGACCGTTAATTATCTGTTTTATTTAATTGGGGACCTATAGAGGTCCGATTTGAGCGCCTCGCTGCCATTGAATTTCTAATTTTTCACGGATTTTATTGTTGAAAAAGATGAGGTTAGGGCGAATATCATGATCATGCATCAGGCACCTTCTAAGTGTTACATGTGCATTCAAATAGTTACGATTGAATAATTGATAATGTTTGTATATCGTCATTGTTATAGAGTCACACTTGAAGCGTCGGTCTCACCGACGCCACCGAGACCGCCAGATTTTGGCTCGAAATACAGTGAGTAAACCTGGTGGTTTACTCAATTATTATATGGCTACCGTGGGGATGAACGGGATTAGAAACTGTTTGTTATGACTGAATTCAGGATTCGAGGATCCGATGGATTGGAAGAATTGACATAAAAGTGTATCTCGGTTTTAATTTCGCGAATCGGATCGTTACTATTTGTGTGAAAGTGCGATACATAAATGGCTTGTATCATATCGCCATCGCTTTCTTGTGATATACTTCGGATACCGTGAACCATTACGTGAAGTGTTCTCGATGACATCAGGCATGGTTTGTTACATTGCATCGTATTCTACCGATATGACCGCTTTATACCGATCCGTTAAATTGGGCATATGTATTGCATACACCGATGCATAAACCGATAAAGGAAAATTGTGAACCGAGTCGCCATCGACATCGAGCATCGCGAGCTTCGAGTTCAAGGAGTCCTACTCCTAGACGCCAAGCGTCCATCGACCGGTATTGAAAAAGAGCCTTGCTCAAGGAAGTTCTACTTCCAGACGCTAAGCGTCCATTGTTATCGCTTATCGCTACGATCACAATCTCGAAATAAATCGAAAAGAGTCATATGTGCATTGCATACATACCGGACTGAAACCTGAAATGATTTTGGTCAGATATGATCAGTAGCATTATCGTGATCGAGGATATAAGTACTGTGATTGGGTTATTCTTGTATATGATATCAGAATCGATTATTCTCGTAACTTGTTTTGGATGCATGAATTGGGAGTACCATAAATGATGGTTTCTCACCGAGTTCGCAAAACTCACCCAAAATTTGCATCTATTTTCAGTCCTGAAGAATACCCCGCTGATATGGGAGTATGTCTCACCGTAGCAAGTGAAGGATAGAGGTCGGGATCACCGCAGTCCGCATTAGTGTCTTATCGAATAGTATTCGCGATCATTGTGCAATAATGCTTTGTATTTATAATGAGCCATCAGGGTTCTATTGTTTTCCATTCACCGATTGTAAAATTATTATTATGACCGTAATAACCGAAAATGATTAATTGTGAACATGGGCTCAAGTTTCTTACCGCTTATATCGCTAATGAATGTTTTATATCGAGTGATGTAGACGCCACTCGCGGCACGGACTGGATATCACCGCCGATGTCGGGTTCGGTCACTTTCGGGAGTGGGTGTTACATTTAGGTGGTATCGAGCCCAAGAGTACGTAATGTATCTGGGCACAACCAAACATAGGTGCATGCATTTGAGTCGTGTCATTGCACTACCATGGCAATCGATCCTAGTTTGAGTCGACGGTAGAAATCCTACGTGCATACGTGTCAAGTGACTAAGTGAGAGAAAAGTGAGACTGTGTTAGAGGGTGAACCTCGAAAGTGTATAAGCAATTAGAAAGGAAAAAGGAAAACGGATAAGGAGATTAATATTGTACTGTGGTTAGAATGACTGTGTTGGCCTAGACGGATTAAGAGAAGAATTGATATCAATGAATTCCTGGATTAAAATGGTAATATTGTGGTGATAGAAAATGAATATGTCTAGAATCGGGAGAGGTCCCATATCATACTGGTTATAATAGGCCTAAGTGAGATTAAAAGTCCGGGATGACGAAGTAATTAGAGCTCTGACTATATATGCGAATGCAATGAAATGGGAAACATTGGAACTGAGTAAAACGTAGATGGTCCGATCAGGCAGATATTGATTCACTGTATTGGTGTTAGACCTCAGTAGAGATTATAGAGAGATGATGATAGTGAGATTGTAATAAGAGCAAAATTGTATTGTAACGGTCTACAAAGAACTGAAAGAGCAAAGTGCCTAGTAGGGTAAGAAAAAGTGGAAATGGTGAGACAAAAGTGTACAGATAAACTGAAAAGAATTCATGAAACGGTTATGATCCTGAGCGCATAAGCTTGATATTGAAATGGTTATGCGAATAATGTGCTAAGAGTTTGGAAACTAGTATCAGAAGATAGTAAAGGAAAAAGACGGACTGACAATTCCTCCTGATAGTGTATTGGAAAATTATGGATTGGTTGAATATCTAAATATGGACATAGAAATGGGAAATGGATGGGTAAATAGAGAGAGAGACAATGTATGAGTATCTATGATTTTGTCGTGTTTGGGAACACATCCCCAAATGTACTAGTAATGTGAATACCCTATCGTGGATTGTTTCAGGAAAATACAAAGATATGTAGCAATAATACGATGACAGTATATAAGCCAAGTGGATATGACCTTAAAAGGTCAAGTCGACACATTCTGTGATATAAGAAGAAAACTATGTGAAAGGAACTACAAGGACATGTGGGAAAGAAAACAAGGATAAAGATAGTGAAACAATGAAAATGCTAATGAATCAAGGATAGTGATATATGAAAAGAGTTGTCACATTTAAGTCGATTTACCATTGGGAGTATCTCTTGAACAGTAAAGTTGATCATGATTACTGAAACGTATGTGAAAGATACATGAAAATCACAGAGGAGATGATCGGTGAATGATATGAGTGGCTATAAGTGTAAAGTTTATATGAGGTTAAAGTAAGACATAGGAGGACTGAATGTACCTTTATGAGAGGAAATGAAAAATGATTATGGCATCAATTATTTATTTGAGGATTAGCATAATGGAAAGGAGTCTTACGGAAGTCTAAATTGTATAGGTACTGTCACAAGGAACCTTAGTGGAAGTAATGTTCTGATTTTAAATTATGACATAAAATTGTTCTGATTAAGATCAGACGATAGTGGAAAATGATTGAAAAACAATTAGGGATAATAATTGGTCGATGAGACTTTCGTGAACAGATAAAATGGAAATTGAGTCATATCTCATACTACTGGGTTATCTCAGACATTGTAAAATTTAAATGCAAAGTGTCCAATAACATGAGTGGACTTTTAATTTGAGATGATCCTATTACAATGTGAAGTGAAATACTTAAAGGACGTGGAAATTGATGGAAGTCCAAGTATGTATGATTAAGTACTAGTATATATATATCAATGAGGATGATAGAAAATCAATTGGAAAGAGAAAATGAATAGAGATAAGAAGTCCAAGGAAAACCGACAATGACGTGATGTAGTGTTATCTTCATAAAGGGATGGTAAATTCATTAATCAGGGACTTAATGAAAAGGTAGAATGTTGTTTAGTGATGTTTGGAAAAGTCATCAAGACCCTAATGGGGAGTATGCAAGGTAAGCAAATGATAGTAGTATGATGATAGACGGAATATGTTTGAAAGTGTGGAACAATGATAAATTGAATTGACTTTGATAAACGATATTAGTGTTGAGATCACAATTGTTAAAGCCTTGGAGACTTTAGATTCCTATAAGGATACATGATGTTAATTCGAGGAAAAGACGCGTATAAATGACTCTGATCGATAATTCGAAATGAATGCACAATTTCGCCTACTAAATTCAAGTAGTGAATAGATAATGTCGCGATGAATGTATTACGATATTAGGATTTCCAATGAATATCGTAGGTTATGGCTAATTGTGAAGTATTTCGACACTTGAGATAATCGGATAAAGGTAAGGAATGGGTAAGAATGTTGGAGTTAAAGTGGTGAATCCTATATGAGTCCTAATATGCGAATGACATTGGGAAAACAATATTGAATAATTCAAAGAAGGATTATGGGCACCGATAAAAGTGCTAGAATAAGAAATTGAACAGCTAAAGCTAGACATTCTAGTAAGTATACGCGAAAAGTGAAATTGAATAACCATGGCTATAGAATGAAGTGATTATGATCAAGTGCTTATAGGTTTGATTGTTCAACAGAAAATGCTTAAGTGGTTTGGGTTTCACAGATTTTGATCACGTTATAGTAGTTACGATTTATCGAAAGATATACCGCTACATCAGCATGTTGCCTAACGGGAGTCAAAAACCACAATGGATTTGAGACCGTGATGAGTGACACAAAAGAAATTAACTTAGGAAGACCGCATGGGTTAGCTAAAGTGGATCAGATCTAAAAATGAAACGAGTAAAATGCATATCCGAATAGAAAAGCGTGAACACTATAGAATAGTAAATTGTATAAGGAGAATTGCATTTGAACAGAGAGTCAATGGGATATAAAGAATAACTATATTAGGTAAAGTATCATTGGTTATAGTGAAATGGAACGAAATGTCATCAGATTGGTACCAAAGGAATGTGAAGGCCCCGACGAGATAAAGGAGGTTATGGTAAGTCACCTTGAAAAGATGTACTCAATGGAATACAAATTAGATCGCATGGTACCGAGAAAAGGGTATTGGATGGATAAAACGTGATGAGTGAATAGGTTCAAAATAATGTATCGAGTCATAGCTCGAAATGGCAAGCGAGTTAGTTAAGATAGTGAGATCACCAACTGATGTACCTTGTTGAGTCCATCTACTGTGATGAGTGATAATGAGTTAGCCAAATAAGTGACTGAACAACTGACTGAGTGTGGTTACTATGACTTTTCGTAAAAAATGAATCATTGAGTGTAAAAGTGTATGGGACATGTAGGGTCATTTGATAACGGTCATAGTGAATCGTTGACCGAGAATTTCGAGGACCTAAATTTTTATAAGGAGGGGAAATGTAACATCCCACCCCTACCGGAGGGGTAAAATAGAAATTTGCCTTAGGATGGGATTGATAGGAACAATTAGTACTATTCATGATAATAGGATTGATACAAGATCAATTGTGCATGTGAACTTACTGTATATGATACACGATATTTCTCTTGCGATGCCTAAGACAATTTTATTGGAATTAACGTGATTAATGGGTTTGAAAAATTATTCTTAGTGCGCTATTGAGTGTTTTATATTTTAAGGATTTTAGAATTTTTCTGAATTTTCCAAGAAAATTCTTGACCGAAAAAAATCGCCAAGTGGCAAAACCTACGATTTTCTAGAATAAAATTGCTACCCAATGGCAACCGCCATGTTGGGTATATTATTTTGGAATTGAAATTAGGGTCATTGGACTAGAATGAGTCAAATTGCGTAGTATTTCTAAATCCTATCCATCATTTTGTTTTATTTCTATTTTGTCTTTTTCCCTTTTTTTTTGAGAAGTGTCTTGAGGATACCTCATCAACACCTTAAGTGTAGCACCCCACTCTCGACGAGACCGAACCCGATATCCATGGTGATATCCGAGTCCGTGACCCACGAGGGTGGCGATTAGACATTCATTACCTTATGAAAAATCGTATGACATTTTCTTTTCTTTCAAAACATTAGAGTGAGCAAAACAATCATTGACTTGGCCCAATTATAACAAAACATTTTCAAATATAAAACCATTTCACCGATAAAACAATTTCAATCATTATTAGTACTCATTAGTGCTCACCACTCTATACAATTACATATAAACAATTGGGCCTACTAAATACCAAATCAATACACTAATGCAGATACGGACGACATCGATCCCGAACCCGACACTGCTTCATAGCAGAGACGATTCCGTGTCCAACGGGTACTCTCCATTTCCGAAAATTAGATACAATGTTGGGTGAGTTTGCGAACTCAAAGGAGAAACCATCATCGATGGTTCACCCAACTCATGCATATCCGCATAATCACACAATATTGCATATATATCATAAACAAGAAATCACAAAATAATTTCACATTTTATAAGGCAATAAGCCTTTCACACAATTCACATAAAACATTCATTTATGCAGTGTGTATGTGACTCTTTCATTTTCTTTCGTTGTTGTGACCGTGTGCTCGAGCTCATATACGCTGAGCCATTGGCTCAAACATCGGGCTTGAAGCCCGAAACATTGAGCATAGCTCGATCATCGAGCCGAGGCTCTAATACGCTAGCACGAAGCCCCTGCGGCGCTGAGCTTAAAGCTCAAATCGGTGGCTACACCGGTCACAACCGCCATTATCCGATCATTTACTATGCATGAATGCACATGTCGCTTCCATTTCCAATTATCGCATTTCTATTTCCAATTCCAATTAATTACTATTTACGATCATTTTCCAATGTTCTCGGACTTTTAGTCCAGATTTCATTCCCATGCATTTACCTTTCATTTCACTAACACATTTACAATCCAATTTACTAATGCATTCTCATGCACTTATTCTCATTTGCACTTCAATATCAATCCAATATTTCAACACTCATGGTCCCAAATCAATCAAATCAATCAATCACATATATCCATCATTGCTTCCTCACGGCACTCAATGCATATAATTAATAAACACATAAGGTCGAGAAACCAACTAGGTTACTCATCTATTACTTCCGAAGCTAATGTCGGAAGTTTTCGCCCGTCGGTTTTGACGACGCCCACTGGGCCTCTGAAGAAACAGAGAAAGAACGAAGTCACTAAATATGCAATTTGTGCACATGTAGGTGAAATATGCATGTTCATGAATTCCTGGCCCTAATCTCATTTTTTTCTCCTAAAAATTCGCCTAAAAATTAGAAACCTATCAAGCCGACGGTGCGCAATTGGACCTCTATAGGTCCCCAATTAAATAAAATAGTTGATTAAAGGTCTGCTATCCGGGCCAAGTCAATTTCTGTCTAAAATTCCCAATTTCTCACAAAATAGAATTAATATGTTACCAATCCGATGCCTCAAGAATCAAAGTCAATCGGACGCCTAGACGGAAAAGAAATTGACAAAAGAAACAATCGGGTCACTTAATGCCAAATAATAATAAAATATATATATATATATATATATATATATATATATATATATATATATATATATATATATATATATGTGCCTTCCTTGCCCTTTTTCCAGTTTTCAATCCAAAGTTCCAACCTTTATAATTCTTAGCATACAATTCGAATAAATACAAACTATAGCTTGTTGGAAAGGTCATGAAAAGCTCTACAATTCTCAAGAAGACCATAAAAATCAATTTCACCCTAAGGGTGTCAAATATCCCATCAAAGCTACTGCCTACTCAAATCCCATTAAAACAGAACAGACATTGCAAATTCCATAACTCTCTGATTCTTCAGTCAACAATTACACAATAAATATGCTCATCAAGATAACAATGTTATCTACAACTTCATGAACAACCCAAAATCAAATTCCATAACTAACTAGGTCAAATAATTCAACAAAAATCAGTCTACTGAAATCAATCAATCTGGGCAGTAATTTTCCAAACAGCATATCTCTTAGCACAAATGTCACCAATTTCACTACCTTATGTTCCTGAAAAGATAAGATCTCAAACTTCAAGTTTCATGAAGAACTCACACTCCAATTCGATTTCTAACAATTTCAAAACTATTTTGCAAGTTACTGCCATGATCAGCCATTCACATCCTAATGCAGGATCATTTTTTGCAAAATCATAACTCCCAACTTTGACCTCTAAAAATTATATGCCATATCTCATTTTCAAGATAATTTCTTCCTCTACAACTTTGCAGAAGATCACTCACACCAATTCAGTCCACAAAAATGGCTAAAATTACTCCAAGCAGAATACTCACAAGTCAGACACTTAAGCTTAGGTTTCATCAACATGCCCAAAACCAGTCCATAGAAAACAGTTCATATCTCTCAATATACACCTCTAAAAATAGCAAGATCAGTGGAAATGGAAAGATAACTCAATATACTACAACTTTCATGAAGACCATTTTCCTAATTCCGTCTCAATTAATTTAGAAAATCAGCAAAGCTCATAGGTTATGGTTTCGGTTACTGTTCACAGGCAATGAAACAGTAACTTTCCATGCAACAATTCACCCTTCTAACATTACAATTTAACAACACCTATTTCACACAAAGTTTTAGCCAACAAACCAAAGTTTATTTGGGCACAAACCTTGCCTCATTTGCATTCCTATACAATGAGTTATGATCAAAACAAAGATACTAGGTCAAACTCAATTTCCAGCTTTACTTCACCAATTCACTTCCTATCATACTAATTCAATTCCTCCCACCATAGGCATCTCATTTTAACACAAAATCAGTACCTACAATATTCATACATTCACTAGGGCTAATAGTCACATTTTGGCAGCATTAATTTCTCCATTCCTATGCACAATTCATCATCAAAATGCAATTACAATCAAGCTCAAACCATTCACCACTCATCCTACTTTCATTTCATAACAACCCTAATCTTATACCCATTAATTCAAGCCATAATTGACATCAATTTAATGCATCCATCATCATACTAAATACACTAACCCTCCCATTAAAAGCTCCTAACTACCATGGCATTGAATTCCAAATAGAAACATCATTAAAACATTATAAAAAGCTTAATTCCTTTACTTATCTATTAGCTTCCAAACTTCACTTCTCTCCTTAAGCTCACTTAGCACCTTCACTACTCACTTTTACTACCATACATGCTTCTCATGGATAGAAGAATTAAGTTACAAGGTAAGGAAAATAGCTTAGTTTCATGGAGGAGCTAAGGAAGAAACAAAAAACGGTGGAGAGGCTTGCAAAATGGAGAGGATTTCGGATGAAGGGGTTGGTAAGCAAAACAAATGCTCTTTTTCCTTCTTAAAGTTGAAGTAGCCGAATATACATGATAACAATGCATTAAATGAAGCTTTTTGGTGGCAATTTTTCATTAGTCCACCTTTGTAAAGAAAAGTCAAAATATTAATTTTATAATTCAGATCAAAAATTTACCCCAATCAACTCCAATGACCCTAATTTTAATCCCAAAATAATACCCCTAATAATACAGTGCCATTGGGTAGCAATTGTCGCTACAAAAATCTAATTGGTTAAATCACTTAGCGATTTTTCCCATCCGAAATTTCCCTAATCATTTTTTAAAATTACCTAAATTGCCCAAAATTGTAAAACATATAACAGTCCACCCCAATAATTTTTGCAAATACGAAACCACATTTTCCCCAACAAAAACACATTTAGCCATCTACCGCAATTTTGTTTATCCGAAATTTTCTCCGGACAATTCCAGAAAAATTCCTTAAAATCTCTTAAAATATAAAACACACTTTGGATCAGTCAAAATAATTTTTCAAACCTAATAATCACATTAATCACACTAAAATTGCCTTAGGCACAAAACCGGAATGTCATGTATGCATGTACAATAAGTTCATGTGCACTGATTTCAATCGGTTACTAGTACCAAGATGCATGGATAGACCTAAGTCATTCGATCCATCTCATCTTATGCCAAATTTACTATTTTACCCTTCCAATCGGGGGTAGGATGTGACATTGCTTCCTGTGTGATTCTCGTGTTTCTAGTAAAATGAGTAAAAAATGACTTAAAGGCTTGGTTTCATCCACTCATCCGAAAATGCTTCACTTCTCCATCTCCATTGATTTCTTCTCCTTCTTTAAGTTACTCTTCTACTTAAGAGCTCTTCTTCTTCGCAACCAAGTTGTTGTCTTGCCATGGAGAACTTACACTTGCATGGGGTTAGAAGAGGTTGTTAGAGAGAATAGCAAAGAAAGAAGTGAAGAGAATTGAAGAGTGGAAGCTTGAATAGGTAAGTGTATGGTTTAAGTTTTCCTTATGCTTTGAGTATGCATTTAATGAATCATAGTAATTAGTTGCATTGATTGGAAGTTATTATTCATTATATATGATGTATAATGCATGGAGGTCATGAAACCTATGGTTTAAATTGTTGAGTATAAGACTAAGTTGAAGTATGACTTGAAAGTTGTATGATTGAATTGTGTTTTAGCTTGTTTTGGATTGAATATTGATGTTATTTCTGCATGGAAATGATTGTGTATGGTGCTGCCAAATTAAGGTAGATATTCCTAGTGAATGTAGGCATGATATAGGGACTGATTTTGTGTCCAATTGAGATGCTTATGGTAGTAGAATTTGAATTGGCATGATAGGAAGTGTAAGTTGAAGATGAAGGCTGGAAATGGATTTTAACTTACTATACTGTTTTGAGCATAACTCATTGTGTAGTTATGCAATTGAGGCAAGGTTTGTGCCCACTGAAACTTTGGTTTGTTGGCTACATTTTTGTATGAAATAGGTTTTGTCCAATTTTAACTTTAAGAGGTTGAAATTTGGCTTGGAAAGTTGCTGCTGGGACTTATGTGAACAGAATCAGACATAGAACCTAGAGTTTTGCTGATTTTTCTAAATTAATTGATATGGAATTTGGGAAAATGATCTTCATGAAAGTTGAAGCCTATTAAGTTAGCTTTCCAATGCCACTGATTTTGCAATTTTAGACATTTTACAAGGAGTTATACTGCTTGAAAAATCACTGTCCAATTTGAGTACTTTCAGGCAGCAGCATTCACTGAATTGTTTGACCTAGTTGGCCATTGAATTTGAATTTAGACTGTTCATGAAAGTTGTAGATCACATTGTGATCTTACTGAGAAAATTTATTGTGTAATTTGTGACTAAGGAAATGGGAAGTTATTGAATTTACAAAATACTGCACTGGTTAGGAACTCATTGACTGGACAGAAACTTTGATTGTATTTTAACACCCTTAGAGATGAATTTGGCTTTTGGGTTATTCATGAACATTGTAGATCTTTTTTTCTCTATGAAATAGACATTAATTTTACCCAATTTGGAGTTCGAGTAAGGAGTTATGACTTATGAAAGTTGGTATGTCGGAGAACATTTTGCAGATCCGCATGGGAGTAATGTAGTCGACTTGTATCCTTAGATAACTCGACTTATGCATATAAGAACGTAAGTCGACTTGTTTTCTCATGTAAGTCGACTTGCATCGACCTTTTCATTCTTTTGTTTATAACTTGTCCGTCCGGTGTCCGATTGACCGATTCTCGAGGTATCGGATTCATGACTTATTCAATTTCATTTTCGAGACATTGAGAATTATTGACGGAAATTGACGTGGACCGGGTAATGGACCGTTAATAACTGCTTTATTTAATCGGGGACCTATAGAGGTCCAATTTGGCGCCGTCGCCGCCATTGAATTTCTAATTTTCACGGATTTTATTGTTGGAAAAAGATGAGGTTAAAATGAGAATATCATGATCATGCATTGCACCTTCTAAGTGTTACATGTGCATTCTGAAATAGTTCTGATTGAATAATTGATAATGTTTGTATACTGTCATTGTTATAGAGTCACACTTGAAGCGTCGGTCTACCGACGTCACTGAGACCGCCAGATTTTGGCTCGGAAATACAGGTGAGTAACCTAGGTGGTTTACTCAATTATTATATGGCTACTGTGGGGATGAACGGTGGGATTAGAACTGTGTTTGTTATGACTGAATTCCGGACGGAGGATCCGATGGATTGGAAGAATTGACATAGAAGTGTATCTGGTTTTAATTTCGCGAATCGATCGTTACTACCGTGTGAAAGTGCGATACATAAATGGTTTTTATCGTTATCGCATCGCTTCTTGTGATATACTGTGATACTGTGAACCATTACGTGAAGTGTTCTAGATGACATTGTGCATGGTTTGTTACATTGTACTGTATTCTACTGGGATATGACTGTTTTATACTAACTGTTAAATTGGGCATATGTATTGCATACACCGATGCATAAACTGATAAAGGAAAATTGTGAACCGAGTCGCCATCGACATCGATACTACGAAGCCGAAGTTCAAGGGAGTCCTACTCCTGGACGCCAAGCGCCCATCGATCGACATCGAAAAAGAGCCAAGCTCAAGGAAGTTCTACTTCTGACGCTAAGCGCCCATCGCTATCGCTTACGCGCCGATCACAATACTGAAATAAAATCGAAAAGAGTCACATGTGCATTGCATACATACCGGACCGAAAACTCAAATGATTTTGGTCAGATATGATAGTAGCATTATCTTTGTGGATCGTGAGGATATAAGTCTTGTGATTGGGTTATTATCGTATATGATATCAGAATCGTATTATTCACGTGAATTTGTTTTCAGGATGCATGACTGGGAGAACCATCGATGATGGTTTTCTTTGAGTTCGCAAAACTCACCTAAAATTTGCATCTATTTTCAGTCCTGAAGAATACCCGGTTGACACGGAAGTATGTCTACCGTAAGGCAAGTGAAGGATGAGGTTGGGATCATCCGCGTCTACATTAGTGTCTTATCGAATAGTATTCCGATCATTGTGCAATAATGCTTTGTATTTATAATGAGCCATTGGGTTCTATTGTTTTCCATTCACCGATTGTAAAATTATTATCGATGGTGTAATAACTGAAAATGATTAATTGTGAATATGGGCTCAAGTTTCTTATCGTTTATATCGCGTTAATGAATGTTTTATACTGAGTGTTGTAGTACGCCACCTCATGGGCACGGACTCGATATCACCGTCGATGTTCCAAGTTCGGGTCACTCGGGAGCGGGTGTTACAATCTTGAGTCGAGAAATCCTTGAAGATTTGAGGTTATAAATCAAGTAAGTTACTTATCTTGTCTCTTATGGTTTGATTATTTGATTTATAAAGTTGTTTGAATGATTTAGTTGGTATATTAAAGGATTTGTGAGTTAGGGTTTCCGATAGGGGTTTTCGGTGATTTTAGGGTTTAGATTTGGGAAAATGATTGTTTGATGAAATAAGCTAAGAATTAGTTGTATGATATATATGGAATTATTTAGGAGTGATTTGTGAGGAGAAAACCTGAATTTGGTGGTGATTGCCGCTGAGAATCAGATTTTCCGGCGTGTTTATGGTCGCACGCCGCGACGCCATGAAGAACACGCCATTTGACGAAGCAGAATGCTTCGCACGCCTTGTGGCGGGATGGACGGCGACGCCGCAACGTCTGACGCTGCGTGTACGCCGCGACGAGAGATACATGAGGCGCCCGCGTGAAAGATCCGATGCGTGGCGAGGAATGCCGATTAATGAAAGTGGAGGTTTTAAGAATGGGATTTAGGAATTTGATGGTTCAATTAATTATGGATTAAATTCAATTTGGAGATTATGAATTCGGGAATTTGAAGTTGAGATCGGGAAATTTGAATTTGTGTCGGAAATGTCATAACACGTATAGTACGTACATTATTCAATTCATATGCATCATGGAACATGGAAATTGACATAATTAGTAATGCTATTTATATTTTGATTGTTATAGCGGCTCAAGTGGATCGTCGATCATCAGACGTAGGCGAGACTTCCGGCAAGCTTCGGAAGTTAAAGGGTGAGTAACCTAGTTGGTTTCTCAACCTTTATGTGTTTAATTTTATGCAAATATGCCATGTGGAGTTAAGGACGGGTTATATGTGTTTGATTTGATTGATTAGGACCACGGGTGTTGGGATATTTGACCGTGATATAAGAAGTGTTGATTGTGCATAAATTGTTCATAATTGATTTCAAATGGTGAGAATTAGGTATATGGGATTCTAATATGATGTATGTATTGTAAAGTAGACATGTGCATACATGCATAACAAGATGATCGATAAAGGCGGTTGCCAGGACCGTGTAGCCACCGTATTGAGCTTTAAGCTCAACGCACGTGGCTTCATGCCCTAACGATTTGCAGAGCTTCGCTCTAACGGATTAGGCTTTGAGCCCATGTTTACAGAGCCTATGGCTCAACATATATGAGCTCAAAGCACGGTCACAACAACGAAAGAAAATGAAAGAGTCACATGCACATTGCATATACGAATGATTACACGTGAATTGTGTGAAAGGCATATCGCCTTATAAAGGTGAATTTGATCGCATGTGATTTCTTGAATGTGATAATATGCGATATTATGTGATTGTCTCAGATATGCATGAGTTGGGTGAACCATCGATGATGGTTACTCATTGAGTTTCGCAAACTCACCCAAATTGCGACTATTTTCGTGGCAAATAATTTGACTTCTAGCTCGGTCGGTGAGACTTATCTGCTTTGTGTGTCTTACGAGAGGAGCATGGCCCAGTGTGTCCATTTGGGGATCTTTTGGGGTATTTTGTGGATGACTTATGTAGGAGCTATGTTAGTCCTTTTGGGTCAAATGATGTATATATATATATCGATGATGTATTGACTGTTTCATGAATGAATGGAAATGAATCTTTTGGTTTTAAATTTAATAATTTGATATTACCTTTCTTTGTATGGATGCCATGAGGTTATAGAATGATAGTTTGGTAGTGCACCGTCAGGGTTGTACATCGGTACGACCTACGGGCGACTTGTATACTACGATGAGGGGCGCTACATTAGGTGGTATCGAGCATGGTTTGGCATCTTTTGGGCATAGTATATTTTAGGCTTGAATTTCGCATTTAAAAGCAAGAAATTGATCAGATTTGTGACTTTATTGTAGGTCATCCATTTTGGTGATCAAGTTGATCAACCGGTGACCAAGGATCGATCGGAGCGTAGTAGGAGTCTTCGTGCGATGTTTGAGGAGAAGCCTCGGTGAGGTCCCATGAGGCGGAACGGAGGTATGATCGCTGCGTGTGGGGTCGCCGATTTACTGGCAGATGCACTCGCCGAGGCCGAGGGTTGGTTGGAGAGGACCGAGCGGGTCCTAGATCGATGGATTGCACCCGAGAGCGCTTCAATTATCTTTGTTCTTTGCTCCAGGTCCGGCTTATCATGGTGGAAGATCGTTCCGGGTAGTTCCACCAGGCCGTGTGTGTTGACTTGGGCTGACTTTCTGAGGGCTTTCCAAGACAATTTTATGCCCAAGGAGTATTTGGATATGAAGATGCGGACTTCTTAGAGTTGAGACAGGATCGATGACGGTGGCGATTACGAGGTCGGTTTAATGAGTTTGCCGCCAGATGTCGTCTGCTTTGATTACCTCCGAGGCCGATAGGTGCCGAAATTTGAGGGAGGGCTGAATGGATATTCGCATCAGTTAGCCCGACGATATGGGTACCTTTTGGAGATGAGATCACCTTCGTCAGATCGAAAGCACTCTTAAGGCAGAGCCGAGCCGAGACCGGTCGAGGATCCGGAGGTAAGAGATCCGATGTGATCGTGGTAGCTCCGGTAGGAGCACGAGCAGATCTGAGCGAGGTTTAGATCGGTGGGGATTGAACATATCGGGTTTTGGTCAGAGAGGGAGATTTGGACAGATTGGCAGTGGTAGCAGTAGTGGTGGCGAGGGGGTCGTCGCTTTGCGACCTGTACACATTGTGATAAGAGCCTGATGGAGAGTCTTTGGCGGAGTGACAGAGCTTGTTTAGCTTGTGGTTCGATGGACCATATGATCGAATTGTCCTTGACTTTGGGAGTTCGGGCCACCTAGTGGGAGAGCCGGTAGTAGCTCGACGGCAGCAGAGCCGTGGCGGTGGACTGGATTTAGGGCCGAGGGAGCCCGGTAGAGGCGAGATTCTTTTGTGGGACTGAGGACGAGGCGTGAGTCGCAGCCCCTGTGCCGTGGTCTCGCCATGACCAAGCGAGGCCCAGATTCTCCCGAGGTTGTTGCAGGTTTATACTCTCGAGATATGAGGTGTATGCATTAATAGATCCGTGGTCCACGATTCATTTATTGCACCACACGTGGCATGTAGATTGCATGTGGATGGGAGATGTTAAAGATGGGTTGCAGTGAGTACACCTTTGGGTAGTACCACTGCTTTAGGTGAGATCTGCAGGGGATGCCCGATTCGGGTAGATTCAGTAGTATTGAGTGCCGAATTGATTGTGTTACCCCTTCAGGAGATTGATTTGATTTTGGGGATAGACTGGCTCACTGCCCATAGGGCTATTTTGGATTGTTATACCAAGGAGGTAGTATTGAGTCTCCTGGTCAGCCGAGGGCTGTATTTCGAGGTGATAGTCGTGCAAAGGCCACCAGATGATTTCGTTTGTGAGTGCTTGAGGTTGATGAGAGGTACGTGAGGCTTATTTGGGCGATATGGTGGACTCTAGAGTGCAAAGCGAGAGGTTGCAGGATGTCCCTGTGATCGTGGAGTTCCTAGATGTGTTTCCGAGGAGTTACCGGTTTACCGATCGGGAGACGAGTTCGAGATAGACCTCGTTCAGTACCGCCCTATATCGATACCTCCGTATAGGATGGCACCGTGTGGGCGAGGGAGCTTAAGGCCCGCTCTTCAGGAGTTATTGGATAAGGGTTCATCGGGCCGAGTGTTTCACCGGGAGCTCCGTGTTGTTTGTGAAGAAGAAGGACGGACTATGAGACTTTGCATCGACTATAGGCGACTTAATCGGGTTATTATTAAGAATAAGTACCCTTTGCCTAGGATCGATGACTTATTTGATCGATTCTGCAGGAGCTCGGTGTTCACCAAGTTGGATTTGAGATCCGTTATTATCGATTGAGGATCGCAGAGGCCAATGTGCCTAAGGCGCTTTTAGGAGGTGTATGGGCATTACGAGTTCTTAGTGATGTCGTTCGAGTTAACTAATGCCCCGGTAGCCTTCATGGCCTTGATGAATAGGGTTTTTCAGCCATACCTGGATTAATTTGTGATCGTATTCATTGATGATATTCTGGTGTATTCGAGTTCTAGACAGAGCATGCGAGCATTTGAGGATAGTGTTGCAGTTATGAGGGATAGGCAACAGATGTCAAATTCACCAAGTGTGAATTTTGGCTGGACGAGGTGGTGTTCCTAGGTCATATAAGTATGCGGTGAGGGTATCCGGTGGATCCTCACAAGATTGAGACAATGAAGAGTTGGGAGATTCCGAGGAACGTGTCGAGCCGAGGAGTTTTCGGATTGGCGGATATTACCGGAGGTTTGTCGAGGTTCTCGATGATCTCCGCCTCGACAAGACTTCGAGGAAGGAGTAGCCTTGATTGGGATGATGAGTGTCGAGAGGAGTTTGATGAGTTGATACATCGGTGACGCACGACGCCGGTGTTAGCCCCGCCCGGGAGCGGGGAGGATTTGAGGTGTTCATGATGCTCGCAGCAGGTTTAAGCCGTGTGTTGATGCAAACATGGGAGAGTCATCGCACGCGCCGAGACAGCTTGAGAGCCATGAGGGTAATTATCCATGCATGACTTGGAGTTAGCAGTTGTATTTGCTCTAAAGATCCTGGAGACATTATCTGATGGGAGACGTTCGGATCTTCACCGATCATAAGAGTTTGAGGTACTTTGAGTCGTGGGAGCTGAATCTCGAAGCGAAGGAGATGGTTAGAGCTGTTTAAGGATTACGACCATGACTTATCGGAATCACCACCTGTGGAAGGCCAATGTGGTGGTGATGCATCGAGTAGGAGATCGCATGGTAGTGCAATTTGATTCAGGTTTCGAGGTTGCGTGCTTAGTTCGCTTGAGAGCTCTCAATGTGCGATGGATTTGAGTCGGGAGGAGCTCGATAGCGACCTTGAGGCCGAGGCGATGTGCATGATCGGATCGGGAGAGTTTAGGATCGAGATCCCAGACAGTGAGACTGATGGATAGAGTCAGATCAGGATGGCAGTCTGAGTTTGAGCTGAGGGATGGTACTTTGTGGATGGGCCAGAGGTTGTGTGTTCCTGATATAGATGATTTGAGGCGGGAGATTTTGGAGGAGGCTCATTTGGCTGCTTATGCCATGCATCCTGGTGTCACCAAGATGTATCGCACTCTTAAGTTGCATTTCTGGTGGCCGGGTATGAAGAGGCATGTGGCGGAGTATGTTTCTCGGTGTTTGACGTGCCAGCAGGTTAAGGCTGAGCACCAGGCCCCAGTCGGGAGATTGCATTCGTTGCCCATTCCGGAGTGGAAATGGGAGCGTATTACGATGGATTTTATTATGGGGTTGCCCAGGACGCCGAGGCAGAGTGATGCTATCTGGGTCATAGTGGACCGATTGACTAAATCGGCTCACTTTTTGCAGATGAGGAGAGTAATACCCTCGATCGCTTGGCGAAATATGTAGCGAAGATAGTTCGATCGCATGAGGTCCCGTTTGATAGTGTCGATAGGGATCCCAGTTGCTTCGAGATTCCTGAGGAGCCTGCGATCGACTATGGGTACGAGGTTGAACTTGACAAACATTTCATCCTCGCATGATGGGCGAGTGAGAGGACTATTCAGACGGTTGAGGATATGTCGAGAGCACATGTGTTGGAGTTAGAGGTGTATGGGATCAAGATTTGCCTCTGGTGGAGTTTGCTTATAATAATCGCATGCAGAGCAAGATTGGGATGGCACCGTATGAGGCACTCTATGGAGACGTGTAGATCCCTCTTTACCGGGATGAAGAGGGTATGAGGATGTTAAAGGGTCCCGGTGATCCAGACACCGTTGATAAGATCTGATTGATTCGGAGTCGCATCGCGCGGCTCAAGATAAGCGTAAGAGTTATGTGGATCGAAGACGGAGAGATGGAGTATGTTGTGGGAGATAGAGTGTTCCTCGAGTGTCTCCGTGAAGAGGAGTTCTCGATTTGGCCATAATGGCAAGTTGATTCCTCGGTATATTGTCCGTATGAGATTACCGAGCGGCGGATCGGACCGCTGGCGTATAGATTAGCCTTGTCGAGTGAGATGTCTCGATTGCATGACGTCTTTCATGTGAGCATGCTTCGAGATATCGATCGACCCTGCACTCATGTGATTCCTCCAGGAGGTAGAGATTGCGGTGACTTGAAAGTTATATTGAGGAGTCGGTCGGATTATTGGATCATGGTCAAGTAGTTGAGGTCTCGGGTTATTCCATTGGTGAAAGTCCTTTGGAAGAACCATTCATCGAGGCGACTTGGGAGACCGAGGAGCACATGAGAAGGCAGTATCCTCATCTGTTTGATCAGTCAGGTAAGAAAATTTCGGGACGAAATTTTTATTAGGAGGGGAGAATTGTAACATCCCGTCACCGATGGGATGTGTACAGTTCATTGCATACGTATTTGGCACGAGCATGCATTATAGAATTTGTGTATAATTGGCATTTGTACGTACATACATGTATGACATATTTCCGACTTAATTTGGATAATTTGAATTTGGATATGATTAGGTCATGTGTGAGAATTTGGTCAAAATAGGCTCTATGATTGAATTTGAATTAGAAAAGGATGTTAGGAAGTTGAATTATGAAATTCGAGTATATGATAATTAGTTTTCTATTTTTGAGGATTTATAGGAAATTTTCTGGAATTTTCGGAGAAATAAGCCCGGACTGAAAAATTGATCGATGATTGGTTAATTGGATTTTCGATTCCGAAATTGATTATCCAATGGCTCGGACAGGTTAGAAATTTGAATTGAGGAATTAGGGTTTAGTCATTGGAATTCGGGAGAAATTAGAATTGAAATTAGTTTGAGGTCGCTCGGATTTGGGTGGTGGAAATTTATTAGCCAAACAAGCCCTTGTTCCTTTGATATTTAAACCCTTACTCTTTGAAATCTTTCTCTTCCACGAAGCTTTCTCCTTCTTCTTCGTGATCTTCTTTCTTTGGATTGCTACCGATTTCTTTGTGCCAATTGCTTTCTTCTTTTGTCATATATCATTCCTTTGGCTTGGAAAAGAATAGAGAGAAGTTGATGGAATTTTATTTGGTGATAGCCGTGGGTGTCGATGATCTTGGAGTTGAGAAATCCTTGAAGATTTGAGGTTATAAACCAAGTAAGTTACTTCTATCTTGTCTCTTATGGTTTGATTATTTGATTTATAAAGTTGTTTGAATGATTTAGTTGGTATATTAAAGGATTTGTGAGTTAGGGTTTCGATAGGGTTTTCGGTGATTTTAGGGTTTAGATTTGGGAAAATGATTGTTTGATGAAATAGAAGCTAAGAATTAGTTGTATGATATATATGGAATTATTTAGGAGTGATTTGTGAGGAGAAAACCTGAATTTGGTGGTGATTGTTGTCGAGAATATGAGATTTTCTGGGTTTTCTGGGCGTGTTTATGGTGGCGCACCGCGATCTTGCGCGAAGAACACGCCACAATGACGAGAATGCTTCGCACGCACGACGACGTGGATGGAAGGCGCCATGGCGAGGATGGAACGGCGCGACGTCGCAGCGTCACGCGATGTGTATGTCATGACGAGAGATGCGTCGAGGCGCCAAGGGCAAAAGATCTGATGCCGCGGCGAGGAATGCTGATTAATGAAATTGGAGGTTTTTAAGAATGGGATTTAGGAATTTGATGGTTCAATTAATTATGGATTAAATTCAATTTGGAGATTATGAATTCGGGAATTTGAAGTTGAGATCGGGAAATTTGAATTTATGTCGGAAATGTCATAACACGTATAGTACGTACATTATTCAATTCATATGCATCATGGAACATGGAAATTGACATAATTAGTAATGCTATTTATATTTTGGTTGTTATAGCGACTCAAGTGGATCGTCGATCATCAGACGTAGGCGAGACTTCCCGGCAGTAGCTCGGAAGTTCTGAGGTGAGTAACCTAGTTGGTTTCTCAACCTTTATGTGTTTAATTTTATGCAAATATGCCATGTGGAGTTAAGGACGGGTTATATGTGTTTGATTTGATTGATTAGGACCACGGGTATTGGGATATTTGGACTGTGATATAGAAGTGTTGATTGTGCATAAATTGTTCATAATTGATTTCAAATGGTGAGAATTAGGTATATGGGATTCTAATATGATGCATGTATTGTAAAGTAGACATGTGCATACATGCATAACAAGATGATCGAGATAAAAGCGATTGTGACCGTGTAGCCAAGTATTCGTAACTTTAAGCTCAGCATTGAGGGCTTCATGCCTAACGATTTCAGAGCTTCGCTCAGCGGATTAAGGCTTTTGAGCCCAATGTTTCTGAGCCTATGGCTCAGCGTATATGAGCTCAAAGCACGGTCACAACAACGAAAGAAAATGAAAGAGTCACATGCACATTGCATATATGAATGATTACATGTGAATTGTGTGAAAGGCATATCGCCTTATAAAGGTGAATTTGATCGCATGTGATTTCTTGAATGTGATAATATGCGATATTATGTGATTATGCGTATATGCATGAGTTGGGTAAACCATCGATGATGGTTACTCATTGAGTTCGCAAACTCACCCAAATTGCGACTATTTTGAGCGATGATAGTTTGACTTCTAGCTCCGTCGGTGAGACTTATCCTGCTTTGTGTGTGCGTGAGAGGAGCATGGCCTGGTCTGTCGGTGGGGATCTTTTGGGGGTATTTGTGGATGACTTATGTAGGAGCTATGTTAGTCCTTTTGGGTAAATCGAGATGTATATATATTCGATTGATGATGTATTGACGGTTTTAATGAATGAATGGAAATGAATCCTTTGGTTTTAAATTCTAGCGAATTTGATATTACCTTTTTTGTATGGATGCCATGAGGTTATAGAAATGATAGTTTGGTAGTGCACCTCGTCGTAGGTTGTACATCGATGCGACCTACGGCGCGACGAGTGTATACTCTACGGTGAGGGGTATTATATTAACCATAAGATTTAACTGCTGACATTGTGCCTTGAGAGATACTCTGCCTCTGTAGATGAACGAGCAACTGTTTGTTGCTTCTTAGAACACCAAGCAATGAGATTTTGTCCTAAATAGGCAGCAAAACCGCTGGTTGATCGTTTGTCCGCATGATCTCCAGCCCAATCTGCATCTGTGAACACTTGCAGGTTGGTGGTAGAGCTAGGAACAATAAGAAGACCTTGTGAAATCGTATCTTTGACGTAGCGAAGGACTCTCTTACAAGCCTGCCAATGTGTGTCTGTTGGAGAAGCCATGAACTGGCTTAGCTTGTTTATAGCATACGTAAGGTCTGGACGAGTTAAACAAGCGTATTAGAGAGCTCCTATTGTCCTCCTGTAAATGTATGGATCAGATAAGGTCACCATCAGTCGGTTTGAACTGTGTAGTTGCAGGTAGTTGAGTTTTGACAGGTTTGGCACCTTCCATCTACATTATTTTAAGCAAATCAGAAAGATACTTCTCCTGAGTTAGAAGCAATCCATTACCTTGCGTTTGAACTTCAATTCAAGAAAATACTTGAGGGTGCCCAGTCTCAAGCTCAAATTTGAAAAGAGCTTACGAACAACGTTGTTGATGATAGTTGTCTTTGTTGCCGATTAAGGCGATGTAAATCGACATATAAGAGTAAGTAGACCACATGCTTTTGCACGTGTAAAATGAACAAGGAAGGATCAGTATGAGACATGATAAACTGTGATGCACAAGATAAGAGCTAAGACGAGTGTACCAAGCCCTGGGGGCCTGTTTTAAACCATATAAGGACTTGTGAAGCCTGCAAACATAATTTGGATGGTCAGCATCACTAAAACCTTGTGGCTAGTGCATGTATACTTCTTCATCCAATGTACCATTGAGAAAAGCATTGGATATGTCAAGTTGTTGTAAATGCCAGTGATTGGACACTGCAATAGATAAAATGAGCCTGATTGTTGTGGACTTTACCACAGGAGAAAATGTGGCTTAATAGTCGATTCCCTCCTGCTGCGTATAGCCCTTAGCCACCAAACGAGATTTAAAACGTTCAATACTACCATCCGATTGATATTTGATTCGATATACCCATTTGTTGCCCACAATGTTGCTGTGCATAGGTTTAGGAACCAAATCCCATATCCCATGTTTTTTTTTGAAGCAATATCCCATGTTTTAGTAAGGCTGAAATTTCACTGCTCATGGCTTCTCTCCAGGACTTGTGCTTCACAGCTTGTGAGAAAGAAGTAGGCTCAAGTGCTATGATGTTGTCATTTTGGGGGCCACCACTGCTATATTGAGAAGCTTCTTTTTGGGATGTGGTCTCAAAATCATTGGATGATCATGTTGCCTAGTGGCAAGCGGGGCACTCACAGGGGCTTCAGTTAGACTGCCTATAATAGCATGTGCAGGTTGTACTGAGTTAATATTCGGATAGGAAGAGGCTGCTGGTGAGGTATTGTCTAAAGGTGTCATGGTTCCTGAGCTAGTGAGATCAGGTGTGCGTTGCTGAGGAGAGACAGAGCTAGAAGACCTCTGTGGATGGTCAGGAGTAGTTGGACTACCGGGAGGTCCGGATGGCAAATGAGACAATCACGGTAGGAGGCTGATGCAGTTGAAAGAGTGAGCGAGGACTATAATTGGTGGTGGCATCTGGTGCAGTACCTAAAATAGAATGCTTTGAAGCCACTGCATCTTGATACAAGAATTTTGTTTCATCCAGCTTATAATGCCTGCAAATGTAAGTTCTGCTCGTGGAGGGATCAAAGCAAATTGCTCCTAGATGATCAAATGCATTGCCAAGATAAACACAAGGAGTACTTCAAAAAGAAAACTTGTGTGCATTATAAGGCCGAAGCAATGGATATACAATGCAACCAAAGATCTTGAAAGTACTATAATCAGGTTTGTCTCCAAAGAGTTTCTCAAATGGAGAGATATTATGAAGAACAACAAATGGTAAACGATTAATGATGTGAATGGTAGTCGCAAAAGCATAAGTCCAAAACTTCAACGGAGCGTGGGAATAAAAACCTAGCCAATGTAGTAATTGTTTATTTGTGAAATCAAAATAAAAATAAACAAATGAAAATAAAAATAATGAAAATAATTGATTTGAGAATGATTGATTTTAAAAGCACGAAATCATGAAGAAATTAAAATAAGATTGAAAATAATATGAATAAAAACCTAGCCAAGGTACTCTCCGTTTGATACCGTAATTCGATCATAGACTCAAAAATATAAATTTCGTTTCATTCCTATGGACAAAGTTATAGCGGATAGTGAACAACACAAATCTACCAATCCATTCGTAATTATTGATAATCTCGAGTAAGCTCATGATTATTTCCCTAACCAATTAGACTATTCGAGTAAAGCTCATGAATATAATCTATGGCGGTAATAAATTCTAATGGACCTCGTCTTATGTGAGAATCGGACACATGATCTATTTAGACTAAATTATTTAATCCCATTAACCTCTTAATTGAAATTAATTAGCCACTCGATGAGCAGCAATCACGGATTAACTAATCTATTCGGCAATTTATTATTAAGTTAATTAATTAACAGGCATACAAGCTAGATTGTTAAGTATGAATAAGATGAAGATTTGAATGAGAAGAGTTAAAGCAAATATTGTTGATGATTATTAGTAGAATTTAGAGGACGAAATTCTTTTAAGAGGGAGAAATGTTGGGCCCGATTCGCATTAAGCATGTTGAAATTACTTTAAGGCATGTTTAAATTATGAGGTTTTAGTTTGATATTTTTAATTGTGGTTGGAATAAATTGAGGATTTTATTGCTTAAGTTAAGAAATACTAAATGAAGGATTTAGTGACATGTGATTTGGTGAGAAATTATTATTTGTGATATATTGTTAGTATTGAAAAGAATTATATGGCTTGAGGGTCTTATGAATTTAGGTGATTGAGATTAAATGGGGATTATTTAATTAGAGCTTGTATGGATTTTAGAAATTAAATTGAAGAATTTAGTTAAATGAGTAGATTGTAATTTGAAAGAGCCCGTTAGGAAGATGATATATGTTTTAAAGCTTAAGCTAAGTAAAGAGGGCTTTTAGCCTTTAGCCCTTTTAAATTGTAGTTAAATGAAGGAGAATGAAGTAATTGGGCTAGGTCCATTAAAGTAGTTGATCATGTATTAAATGAAAAAGAAAGGGAGCATTTGGGCTTTTAAGTAGGAGCCACAAAATTACAAATGGGAAGGAGGGAAATGAAAATTTGGGAAAGGTGGGAAACTTTGGGCTTGAAGGTTGAGCTTAGTTTAAGTTAAAGAGAAGAGTTAGGTTTTAAAGAAAAGAAGAGGCAAACGAAAATGCAAGGAGGGAGGCTAAATAGGGTGATGTCGTTTTGCTTAGAAAATAAGAGAGGAAGAGATCTTTTGGTTAAGCCATCGAAAACCTACCAAAGAGAGAAGAGAATGAGTGGATTTGAAAATTCAAAGGAGAAAGAAGAAGAGTGAGATTCGGCCAAGCTAGGAGAAGAAGAAGAAGAAGAAGAAGAAGAAGAAGAAGAAGAAGAAGGAAAGAAGATTTCGTGGGTCACTTTTCAAGGTAGGGATTTCAAAAATTTCATGGTTTCTTGTTATAGTTCTTGCCTTTCTTGCTTAAGTATGGAGATTGGAAGATGATTGATGAAAAAAGAAGAAGGATTAATGGAGGTTGAAAAATCAGATTTCATTGGGTTAGGGTTTTCGAAATTCCTTGGTGTTTTTGTTAGGATTTGTGTCTTTAATGATTGTTTTGATGTTAAGGGATAGGTTAAAGTATAGGTAAGGTGATGTTGCATGAATTTCAAGTTTTTCCCATTCTTGGAAAATTCCAGCACTTGAGTTTTTATTAAATTGTGAATCTAAGATGGGATTTTGCTTAGTTTAGAGAGGGTTTATAATGTAAATTGTTTAAATAAGGTATAGGTCAAGTGAGATGGGTGTTAAACCCAGATTTTGTATTCTTTAACATTTTCAGCATATGTACCTTATGTTAATTATGATCTTATTGTTAGAATTTTGCTAAAATGATGGTTTGAAGAGTAAATATGAAGGAAAGGGTAGGTTAGGTTAGTTTAAATGGAACTTAGTACATCCTTTTAAAATTCCAACATAGTTGGTTTTATTAATTATGATTCTATTGTTAGAGGTTTGCTTAAAGATGGGATTTGCTTTGCTTGGTTCAAAAGTGTGGTTGGAGAATGATGTATGATGGAAGAAGGAAAGAATAAGAAAAGAAAGATCAAGGAAAAAAATTCAGATTGTGATAGGCAACTTTTAGGCATGAGTTTTGTGAAAGTTGTTGGTTATTGAGATAGG
Organism: Erythroxylum novogranatense; assembly: GCA_029891385.1. Classification (NCBI taxonomy): domain Eukaryota; kingdom Viridiplantae; phylum Streptophyta; class Magnoliopsida; order Malpighiales; family Erythroxylaceae; genus Erythroxylum; species Erythroxylum novogranatense. Next base: position 34,151 of record JAIWQS010000130.1, read on the forward strand.
TTTTGATGACAATGACTTAGATAAAGTATAGCTAAGATGATGGCAAAGAAATTTCTTGTTTTCCTTGATGGTTTAAAATTCCAGCATTGGTAATGTTAACTAATTCATGATTTTATTGTGAGATTTGTAAAGTTTAAGAATTTATTTAGTTAAGGCTTTAAAGAAGACATTATTTAGGAAGGAAAAGGAAAGAAGAAGAATACATGAAGTTTGAAAATTTCAGCATAGAGAATATGTGAGAGTTTGCATTTTTGTTCAAACATGGTGGTTTGTAGTGTGAATATGAAGGTATAGGGAAGATTAGAATAGGTTAAATGCAAGTTTTCCCAAACCTTAGAATTTTGCAGCATGTGTATCTTATGGTAATTAGGATTTTTATGCTTTGTTTAAGGTTAAATAAGGTAATTGAAGGCATTAAAGGAAAGAGGAATGAGAAAGGTAAAGGAGGTGTAAGAAAATCAGCATTTGTGGGGTTCTTTAAAGGGGAGATTGTTGAAAAGTTTGATGCTTTTGAGAAGGGTTTTGATAGTTATAATTTAGGAATGGCATGGGCATAGTTAGGTGGGTTTTTAAGCATGATTTCTATTCTTTTAAAAATTTCAGCATTGATTCATTATGTTAATTAGGATTTTATGTCTTGATTAAGGTCGATAAGGCATGGGAAGTAAAGGAAAGGCAATTGGACGATCAAGATTCTAACAAGGAAAATTAAGGTGGGTAATTTCTTAATAATTGAGTTAATAAGCATGTTAAAGTTTATTATAAATGCTAACTATTGCTTTCAATGATTTACAAAGCTTGGATTAATTGCTTTTGAGATGTCTTACACTTGTATATGGTGTGCTTTGAGTATGAGTTTTATGTTGGAATGATTGATTGAATGGTTTGTTAAATGAAAAATTATAAGTATTGGTGATTTTGGAAAATGATTGAATTATGTGATTTTGGAAAATGCCATGTTTGGCAAGTATGTGTGAATAATGTGAAAATGCATGATTATGCGGGTTTGTTGTGATCCCCTCCGTTAGCAAGCCTTATACATATAAACCTTAGCTTTGCCCGCTTAGTGGCCGGGAGTTCAAATCGGACTCCCTCATTCCACTGACTACATGGTAAGCTTATGGGACATGTGTAATCTGTCTGATTAGATCCTCAAATCACTTGTATGTGATTATGTGCTGTTATGTTATGATAGTTTGATATGCGATTATGTGTTTCGTATGATCTTGTTGAATCTTTATTGACTTTGCCAATTGTTTGATGTGTGGTATTTTGTAAATGAATAAATGAAACTTGAACATGGTTTTGCTTATTTCTTTTTATTAAGTTATTACCACGGAGCCGTCGAGCTCACCCCCCATTTTCCCCTCCTCAGGTAGCAAGCAAGAATCCGGGTCATCGCATCGGGATTGAGGAAAATCCGATGCATTTTTGTTGGTTTAGAAGTCTCAAAGCTTTAGTTTGTTCTTTGTAAATGCAGTTTTATCTTTTTGGTTGTATTTGGGCTAAAATGCCTTGAAAGCATTGTATTTACTTATGTCCGTGAAAATGTAAGAGTTTTGAAGTTAAAGTGTATTGTTTGTAAGATTGAAAATGATAAAAACAAGGACGAGATGGTATTCCTTTAGGAATTCAAATGATAAATGCCTATGATTGAGTTTTGGACTTGATGTTGAAATAATTAAATTGACATTGCTGTTGAGATTGTTGGATTGGATTGTAGTTGGATGATTGAAGATTGGGAAGATTGAATTGGGTTTTATGCAGGTTATTGAATGAAATTGAAAAATTTTGGCTAGATGCAGTTTTAGGGGAGATGCTGTCCAAATTTTCCTAAATTTGGGCAGCAACTTCGCTTAAGGTTTAGACCCCCTTAATGAGGGAATTCGCTTTGGAAGTCTTCTACAAAATTGTAGAGCATGTTAAGATCTTGAAAACGATATAAAATAGGCCATTAGATGACTTAGAAGTAAAAAGTTATAAGGGTCGGAAATTGGCCGGTTACTATTCGTATGGTCAATTACTATTCCTTTGGTCATTTGCATTTTCTCTTATAACTTTCTCGTTTGGCCTCCGATTTACGAAATTGAACCAGTGATTTCTCATCAAGTTTCATACCTTTCCTTGCAAAATGTCCAATTGTTAGCTTAATTGAATTTTGTCGAATTAGCCCTCACGTTTGTCTTGTTGCTTTGCCTATTTGAATTATGCTTGAGATATTCGCTTTGCTTCCATTTATGCCTTCGAACCGATGTGCTTTTGTTTCGCTTTTGTTTTGTTTCCTTCCTTCTTTATACCTTCGGTTCGAGTTGCTTTGGCTTCGTTTCGTTTGTTTCCACACTTTGTTATCCGATTCGATTCGTTTGAGTCTGTTTTGCTTTCGATTTCGAGCTTTCGATTTGCTTAGTAATTTGCTTCGGATTCAAGTCTTTAGTCTTTGATTTTCATGTGCTTCGTAATTTGTTTTCAGTATATTTCTTCGTTTCAGTATGCTTTTCTTCCGTTCCGTTCGATTTACTTTTGTTTTTGTTCTTCGTTTCGTTCTCGGTTAAGACCGAACCATGTATAAGTATGATAATGGATTTTAAGATGAATAAATTTTTTTATATATATCGGGACTTTGGAGTAGTCTAAGGTTTTCAGCGCGATTCGGATTCAATTTGGTTTTTCGAAGAGGTTGGATATCCATAAATGAGTTCCAACATTTATGGTATCGAGCAAGAAGAGTTTATAAGGAATCATAAATGCGTGGGAGGAATCTGTATGAGTAGTTGGGTTTGAATGCGGGATCCAACATTTATAGTATCGAGCCCGATCTTGTGGTCTTAGCTGGGCATATAAGATTGATGAGAGTGTATAAGGATAAAAAATTGAATTTGTGAGAATGTCAGAGCCCAGTATTATGATCATACTTGGGCAATATGGTTATTAAGAATGACTTTAGTGATTGTTTGAGTTAGATCACGAGAATGAAAAGGAGAATTGAAAGGTTGAATTAAGAATTGAACATGATGGTTTAATTGAGGTGATAACAATCAGAATGTTATGATGATTAGACAATGGGAAAGTGAAATAGACATAAATGACTTCTCATAATATAAATGAAATGATATGTAGTATGGAGAAAGTTAGAAATGCATACAAGCTAGATTGTTCCGTATGAATAAGATGAAGATTTGAATGAGAAGAGTTAAAGCAAATATTGTTGATGATTATTCAGTAGGAATTTAGAGACGAAATTCTTTTAAGAGGGGAGAAATGTTGGGCCCGATTAGCATTAAGCATGTTGAAATTATTTTGAGGCATGTTTAAATTATGAGGTTTTAGTTTGATATTTTTAATTGTGGTTGGAATAAATTGAGGATTTTATTGCTTAAGTTAAGAAATACTAAATGAAGGATTTAGTGACATGTGATTTGGTGAGAATTATTATTTGTGATATATTGTTAGTATTGAAAAGAATTATATGGCTTGAGGGTCTTATGAATTTAGGTGATTGAGATTAAATGGGGATTATTTAATTAGAGCTTGTATGGATTTTAGAAATTAAATTGAAGAATTTAGTTAAATGAGTAGATTGTAATTTGAAAGAGCCCGTTAGGAAGATGATATATGTTTTAAAGCTTAAGCTAAGTAAAGAGGGCTTTTAGCCTTTAGCCCTTTTAAATTGTAGTTAAATGAAGGAGAATGAAGTAATTGGGCTAGTCCATTAGCAAGTAGTTGATCATGTATTAAATGAAAAGAAAGGGAGCATTTGGGCTTTTAAGTAGGAGCCACAAAATTACAAATGGGAAGGAGGAAATGAAAATTTGGGAAAGGTGGGAAACTTTGGGCTTGAAGGTTGAGCTTAGTTTAAGTTAAAGAGAAGAGTTAGGTTTTAAAGAAAAGAAGAGGCAAACGAAAATGCAAGGAGGGAGGCTAAATAGGGTGATGTCGTTTTGCTTAGAAAATAAGAGAGGAAGAGGTCTTTTGGTTAAGCCATCCGAAAACCTACCAAAGAGAGAAGAGAATGAGTGGATTTCGAAAATTCCAAAGGGAGAAAGAAGAAGAGTGAGATTCGGCCAAGCTAGGAGGAGAAGAAGAAGAAGAAGAAGAAGAAGAAGAAGAAGAAGAAGAAGAAGGAGAGAAGATTTCGTGGGTCACTTTTCAAGGTAGGGATTTCGAAATTTTCATGGTTTCTTGTTATAGTTCTTGCCTTTCTTGCTTAAGTATGGAGATTGGAAGATGATTGATGAAAAAAGAAGAAGGATTAATGGAGGTTGAAAAATCAGATTTCATTGGGTTAGGGTTTTCGAAATTCCTTGGTGTTTTTGTTAGGATTTGTGTCTTTAATGATTGTTTTGATGTTAAGGGATAGGTTAAAGTATAGGTAAGGTGATGTTGCATGAATTTCAAGTTTTTCCCATTCTTGGAAAATTCCAGCACTTGAGTTTTATTAAATTGTGAATCTAAGATGGGATTTTGCTTAGTTTAGAGGGGTTATGATGTAAATTGTTTAAATAAGGTATAGGTCAAGTGAGATGGGTGTTAAACCCAGATTTTGTATTCTTTAACATTTTCCAGCATATGTACCTTATATTAATTATGATCTTATTGTTAGAATTTTGCTAAAAATGATGGTTTGAATAGTAAATATGAAGGAAAGGGTAGGTTAGGTTAGTTTAAATGGAAGTTAGTACATCCTTTTAAAATTCCAGCATAGTTGGTTTTTGTTAATTATGATTCTATTGTTAGAGGTTTGCTTAAAGATGGGATTTGCTTTGCTTGGTTCAAAAGTGTGGTTGGAGAATGATGTATGATGGAAGAAGGAAAGAATAAGAAAAGAAAGATCAAGGAAAAAAAATTCAGATTGTGATAGGCAACTTTTAGGCATGAGTTTTGTGAAAGTTGTTGGTTATTGAGATAGGTTTTGATGACAATGACTTAGATAAAGTATAGCTAAGATGATGGCAAAGAAATTTCTTGTTTTCCTTGATGGTTTAAAATTCCAGCATTGGTAATGTTAGCTAATTCATGATTTTATTGTGAGATTTGTAAAGTTTAAGAATTTATTTAGTTAAGGCTTTAAAGAAGACATTATTTAGGAAGGAAAAGGAAAGAAGAAGAATACATGAAGTTTGAAAATTTCAGCATAGAGAATATGTGAGAGTTTGCATTTTTGTTCAAACATGGTGGTTTGTAGTGTGAATATGAAGGTATAGGGAAGATTAGAATAGGTTAAATGCAAGTTTTCCCAAACCTTAGAATTTTGCAGCATGTGTATCTTATGGTAATTAGGATTTTTATGCTTTGTTTAAGGTTAAATAAGGTAATTGAAGGCATTAAAGGAAAAGAGGAATGAGAAAGGTAAAGGAGGTGTAAGAAAATCAGCATTTGTGGGGTTCTTTAAAGCAGGAGATTGTTGAAAAGTTTGATGCTTTTGAGAAGGGTTTTGATAGTTATAATTTAGGAATGGCATGGGCATAGTTAGGTAGGTTTTTAAGCATGATTTCTATTCTTTTAAAATTTCAGCATTGATTCATTATGTTAATTAGGATTTTATGTCTTGATTAAGGTCGATAAGGCATGGGAAGTAAAGGAAAGGCAATTGGACCAATCGAAAAGCTATGAGGAAAATTAAGGTGGGTAATTTCTTAATAATTGAGTTAATAAGCATGTTAAAGTTTATTATAAATGCTAACTATTGCTTTCAATGATTTACAAAGCTTGGATTAATTGCTTTTGTGATGTTTTACACTTGTATGTGGTGTGCTTTGAGTATGAGTTTTATGTTGGAATGATTGATTGAATGGTTTGTTAAATGAAAAATTATAAGTATTGGTGATTTTGGAAAATGATTGAATTATGTGATTTTGGAAAATGCCATGTTTGGCAAGTATGTGTGAATAATGTGAAAATGCATGATTATGTGGGTTTGTTGTGATCCCTCCGTTAGCAAGTGCACTTGTCTATATAAACCTTACCTTTGCCATTAGTGGCCGGGAGTTAAAATCGGACTCCCCTACATTCCTGACTACACATGGTGGCTTAGCCGGACATGTGTAATGCGTTCTGATAGGATCACTCAAACCACTTGTATGTGATTATGTCTGTTATGTTATGATAGTTTGATATGCGATTATGTGTTTTCGTATGATCTTGTTGAATCTTTATTGACTTTGCCAATTGTTTGATGTGTGGTATTTTGTAAATGAATAAATGAAACTTGAACATGGTTTTTGCTTATTTCTTTTTATTAAGTTATTACCCGAATTTGTCGAGGCTCACCCCATTTCCCCTCCTCGGTGCAAGCAAGAATCCGGGTCGTCGCATCGGGATTGAGGAAAATCCGATGCATTTTTGTTGGTTTAGAAGTCTCAAAGCTTTAGTTTGTTCTTTGTAAATGCAGTTTTATCTTTTTGGTTGTATTTGGGATAAAATGCCTTGAAAGCATTGTATTTACTTATGTCAAGTGAAAATGTAAGAGTTTTGAAGTTAAAGTGTATTGTTTGTAAGATTGAAAATGATAAAAACAAGGGCGAGATGGTATTCCTTTAGGAATTCAAATGATAAATGCCTATGATTGAGTTTTGGACTTGATGTTGAAATAATTAAATTGACATTGTTGTTGAGATTGTTGGATTTGATTGTAGTTGGATGATTGAAGATTGGGAAGATTGAATTGGGTTTTATGCAAGTTATTGAATGAAATTGAAGAATTTTGGCTAGATGCGGTTTTAGGGAGATCTGTCCAAATTTTCCTAAATTTGGGCAGCAACTTTGTTAAAGTTTAGACCCTCTTAATGAGGGAATTAAACTGAAGTCTTGACAAAATTGTAGAGCATGTTAAGATCTTGAAAAGCGGTATAAAATAGGCCATTAGATGACTTAAGTAAAAAGTTATAAGGGTCGGAAATTGGCGGTTACTATTCGTATGGTCAATTACTATTCCTTTGGTCATTTGCATTTTCTCTTATAACTTTCTCGTTTGGCCTCCGATTCACCGAAATTGAACCAGTGATTTCTCATCAAGTTTCATACCTTTCCTTGCAAAAATGTCCAATTGTTAGCTTAATTGAATTTTGTAGCGCCCCCTCACCGTAGGGTACACATCGGGACAACCAACACGTATCCCCGATAAGGTGCACTACCGAGCAGTTCCCTAAAATCCACATGGCATCATGATAAATAAAATCACAATTTGTCAAAATTAGTAGATTTAAAATTTACAATATCATCCTGTCTGATCATCCGGTGACAAGATAGACAAGTCTATCGGTTCACTAACAAACCAAAGGTAGGCGATACTAAAGTCTATCTTAAGTCATCCTCAAAATACTAACCCGGTGACCAACTTTGTGTGCTATCGCGTCTCTTGCCGGCCTTTCATGCAGCACGAACAACCATCTCGAGCTAGAGTCTACTCTATCGATCTGAAAATACGATGCAATTTTGGGTGAGTTTTGCGAACTTCGGTGAAAACCATCATCGATGGTTCACTCTAATCATGCATTCGCGTATCGCGTCTGACATAATGATAATTTATATATATACAACCTCGATGGTTTATAACAGTTTCTGATGACCGGTAACAATATACGGTGATAAGCAGTTTGCGATATCACGTACCAATCACGATCCCTATCTGATGGTTTATAGTATTACATCACAGTTTACGGTAGTCTCTAGCAGTTTACAGTATCAAATATCAACTCACAATAATCCCTCACAATTTACAGTGTCATATCACAGTTCACAGTATTATGCAGCAATTTACAATAGCACTAACATTTAGCAGTATCATATTGCGGTTTCTGATAAATCATGTCATTGTCACAATTCGGTCATTTAGGCATTGATGCGATATGCAATGCACGTGAGACTCCTTTCCAGTTATTCAGTGTTGTGCCCAAGCGCTCAGTCAGTGATCAGTGGGACGCGTCAGGGATTTCTCCCCTCGGGCTAGGCCCGATCGGTACAGTGTTCAGGGATAAATCCCCTCGGGCTCGAGGCCCGGTCAGTAATAATCGCGACTTGGGTCACATTCCATTATCTGATCATGCGATTATAGTCACTGATAATTTACGATATCTGATCACGATTATTCACAGTAGTCATATAGTTCAGGCATTCAGTACTAATCAGTAACATATACCAATTTTCAGTACTATCTGATGGTTTGCGGTATGCATGTGTGACTCTTTCAATTATTGATTTTGTGCCCAAGTGCCGATCGATGAAACGATGGGGACGGCGTGAGGATTTCTCCCTCGGGCTAAGCCGGTCGATGCAATCTGAGCTCGAGGCTCTTTTGATGAAATTAGCAACTTGGGCACGTCCATTATCGATCATGCATTTATGCATGCAATGCGATGTTGATGATTGATATTGATAATTGATAATTAGTGATCGATAGTCTGATGTCGACTATAAAAGCCCGATATTACGATTGTTCGATGTCACTCGATAATTCCGATCCAATCTGATGAATTCGGTTGATCTGAGAAGCATGTCACTCGATCATGCACATTTGGACATATCAATAATCATGCGGTTTCACGGTATCATGCGATAGTCGATCAATACAAGAACGCATACACTTTGGTCATCGCTTTTCGGTAATCATGCAGTTCAATCTACACATTTCAAAGTAGTTATACGGTGCAATTCAATCACATCTGATTCGATAATCATGTAATTTACATTGTCAAGTAGTTCACGGTGAGCATATAGGCAAATCGAACTTTGAGAAACCATCTAGGTTACTCACTTTGTTACTTCAGAACTCGCACTGAAGTCCCGGCAATGTCCGTGGAAGCGACGATCCAAGCGGCACCTCTATATGATCTGATCAGATCTATTATTAATTGCTCAATTAACCCGATTCGAATGCATATATCTCAATGAAATGATGTACAATGCATGTTCACGATTTTCGTTACTAAATCCCAATTTGGTACTTTAAGCTCAATCCTATCTCTTTGTTCAATTGCTCACCAATAAATGATCCATTCCTACGATTCAGTCCATTTTCCTCAATTGAATTCCTTATAACGATTTCCTATTTATCGGGTCAAACCCTCAATTACAATTCCCAAACAAAACTCCAATAGCCTCGATTTGACGTTTAGGTCACACTATGGACCATAATGGACCTTATCTAAATAAATCAATACCAATTAGATCAATTAAATTCTCATAATTATCCTCAACAGTAGACCTCTTTCCTAGATCACAATGAGATAGAATCACCTCAATTGGAGGTCTATACCAAAAGTTATGCCCACTCATCCAAAATCAATCCCATACATTGACCCGTTCGCGCGACCATACATTTTCCCGCCGAGACGAAGAGAAACACGCTCATGCGGCGTCGTCTTCACGACTTCGCCCGCGACGTAAGCCAATTGGCTCGTCGGCGGTGGCATTCCTTCATTAGCTGCGGCGTCCCTGGACTCATCGCGTGAGCAATTAATTAAATCCATTTGCTCGTCATGACGAAGCCTTGACGCCTCTGCTTTCAAATCATGACGTCGACGGTCGATCGATCTTCTCTAAAACCTCCATTAATACACTCCAACCACTCAAATCTACTCTAATAAAAGCCATAAATGTAGTAGGAATCATCAATAACAACATTAAAGCTCTTAAAACTTACCAAAACAGATTGATCCACAAATCCACGAAACCCTAAATCCTCCAAAATCCACGATCAACCACTCTCAAGCTCTCTACCTTCATCAATCACTATAAATCAGTTAGCTTAACACAAAGGAGAAACCACAAGAGATAGATCAAAGAATCGTCACCGATGGAGGAAATCGAAGGGCACCGTGGGAGGAGCGAAGAAAGCGATTTTGCCCTAGGTCATTCTCCCATTCCAACAGCCATATATATATATACATAGTCTCCCAAATCGGTCCCAATTTCAGTCTCTAAATTTCAATGGCTCAACATTTAAATTCATCTACCGATATAACTCTAATTTTCCATCGCCATTAAACCCTCCTTTCGATTACTACTCTGATCGATCGATTACATCCTCAAAACTTTAGGTTCGGGCATTTTATCCCGAATTTCTCGAAAATTTCCTATAAGCCACTATCAATTGCCGATCACTCTTACACTATTTTAAATCAGTCATTGAACCCAATTACTCTCAATTTCTCGATCGATGTCAATCTAGTCAATTCCGGTCGATTCGATCAGGTTCACAATTCAATCAATTCACGGATCGGTCAATTCGGTCAATTCAATTCACAATTAAATACGAAATCCATGAATGCATGTACCAATGAATAAATAAGTATGCATATCACGATAGACACTGTTCCTCTATAATTAGAGGCCGGTAGCACTCGGTCGATAAATCTGATCTGACCTATCGATCGGTTCAATTTGCGAATACCATTATTATGATAGCAGGGTGTTACAATTCACCCTCCTTATAAAATTTAGTCCTCGAAATTTCATATTGATGGATCAAGCGAGACGGGAGAATTGATCCGCTTCTCTATTCTCGATTCTTGTTTACTTTCGAGACTAGAAACATATTTATCATATCTTAAGTCATTTCCCAATCATATCTTAAGTCATTTCCCAATCAATCCATAAAACATTTTGTCAATCCGAACCATCTTTTGGATTTTAAACCTTACATGACGATCACGTAGAGGCGTTCGATAACAAATTACATTTCCTTATCGATTCGACTCATTGTCATGATGCAGGATCGTTCCATCCCTTTTTACAGCTTCACTTCACTTATCATCGTTAACTCAAGTCAATCATAGTCTTCGCCTATATTCAGGCAATCTCAACGGACTTCAATGATATCAGTCTCACATTTGCCTCAGTAGTCACGTCTATCAGTTGTCATCGATTCTAAAGATTCTCTACGGTCCCTTTGGCGGGTAAACCACATACTTCACTATCTGATCATGAATATCATTTTCTCGAAGTTGACTCTCATTTAAATTTCCCAATCTGGTTTGCGATTTTACGTATCACCAAGTTGTTTTGCCGGTACCTTTTATACACAATTAATTTGAGATTCCCATAACTTCATACTACTTTCTTTTTACGGTTTGACTATTATCATTCGACAATAACACTCTTATCGCTATTGAATTTATACTCAATCCATTTAATCTCTTTTGCGAATCATTCAAATTTCCAAAGTATCTCGATCATCATTGATCTGCACATCCATGGGTATATCCATAACCTTTCTATGCAATTAATGCTACCACGCTTAAGGCACAACAATTTCAAATAATCAATCACGGTACAGTCTACGACATTATACTTGTCCCTAGATACGTTAAATCACATTGCACTATATCAACTAATTGCCTCATAAACTTTACTGGGACATTTCACTAAATATTGCCAAATCTCCAATTTAAAACAGTATGATTATGAGGCATCGGGGACTCTGACTCCCTATTAGCTCCTACTGATTCCAGGTCAGCTGGTAACTCAACTCTATCTCCCAGTACGGATGACCTAAAACAGACAAGAAATTCCAATCGATTACATTATTCTTACGGTGATTCAAGCCTAACAATACACTATGCCCAAAAGATGCCAAACCATGCTCTGATACCACTAAATGTAGCGCCCCCTCATCGTAGGGTACACATCGGGACAACCAACACGTATCCCACGATAAGGTGCACTACCATAACAGCCCCTAAAATCCACATGGCATCATGATAAATAAAATCACAATTTGTCAAAAATCAGTAGATTTAAAATTTACAATATCATCTGTCTGATCATCCGGTGACAAGATAGACAAGTCTATCGGTTCCTAACAAACCAAAAGGGCGATACTAAAGTCTATCTAAGTCATCCTCAAAATACTAACCCGGTGACCAACTTGTGTGTTATCGCGTCTCACAAGAACTTCTTGCGCACGAACAACCATCTCCGGAGCTAGAGTCTACTCTATCGATCTGAAAAATACGATGCAATTTTGGGTGAGTTTTGCGAACTCGGTGAAAACCATCATCGATGGTTCCTCGATCATGCATTACGGCGTATCGCGTACTGACATAACGATAATTTATATATATACAACCTCTGATAGTTTATAATATTTCGATGACGATAACAATATACGGTGATAAGCGGTTTGCGATATCACGTACCAATCACGATCTATCTGATGGTTTATAGTATTACATCACGATTTACGGTAGTCTCTAGCGATTCTGTGTATCAAATATCAACTCACAATAATCCCTCACAATTTACGATGTCATATCACGATTCACGATATTATGCGACAATTTACAATAGACTAACATTTAGCGATATCATATTGCGGTTCTGATAAATCATGTCATTGTCACAATTCAGTCATTTTAGGCATTGATGCGAGTATGCAATGCACGTGAGACTCCTTTCGATTATTGATGTTGTGCCCAGGCGCTCGATCGATGATCGATGGGGCGTCGAGGATTTCTCCCCTCGGGCTAGGCCCGGTCGGTACAGTGTTCAAGGATAAATCCCCTCGGGCTCGAGGCCCGGTCGATAATATCGCGACTTGGGTCACATTCCATTATCGATCATGCGATTATGGTCACAATAATTTGCGATATCTGATCACGATTATTCACGATAGTCATATAGTTCGAGCATTCGATACTAATCGATAACATATACCAATTTTGATCTTATCAGTAGTTTGCGGTATGCGTGTGACTCTTTCCAATTATTGATTTTGTGCCCAAGTGCTCGATCGATGAGCAGTGGGGACGCGTCGAGATTTCTCCCCTGGGCTAAGCCAGTCGATGCGATCTGAGCTCGAGGCTCTTTTCGATGAAATTAGCAACTTAGGGCACGTCCATTATCGATCGTGCATTTATGCATGCAATGCGATGTTCGATGATTGATATTGATAATTGATAATTCCGTGATCGATAGTCTACGATATCGACTATAAAAGCCCGATATTACGATGTTCGATGTCACTCGATAATTCGAGTCAATCTGATGAATTCGGTTCGATCTAATAGAAGCATGTCACTTTCGATCATGCACATTTCGATTATATCAATAATCATGCGGTTTCACGATATCATGCGATGAGTCGATCAATACAAAGAACGCATACACTTTGGTCATCGCTTTTCGGTAATCATGCAGTTCAATCTTACACATTTGATAGTTATCTGATTGCAATTCAATCACATCTGATTCGGTAATCATGTAATTTACATTGTCAAGTAGTTCGGTGAGCATATAGGCAAATCGAACTTTGAGAAACCATCTAGGTTACTCACTTTGTTACTTCGAGCTCTTGCACTGAAGTCCCGGCAATGTCCGTGGAAACGGCGATCCAACGGCACCTCTATATGATCTGATCAAGTCTATTATTAATTGCTCAATTAACCGATTCGATAATGCATATGTCTCAATGAAATGATGTACAATGCATGTTCACGATTTTTCGGTACTAAATCCCAATTTGGTGCTTTAAGCTCAATCTATCTCTTTGTTCAATTTCTCACCAATAAATGATCCATTCCTACGATTCAGTCCATTTTCCTCAATTGAATTCCTTATAACGATTTCCTATTTATGGGTCAAACCCTCAATTACAATTCCCAAACAAAACTCCAATAGCCTCAATTTGGCGTTTAGGTCACACTATGGACCATAATGGACCTTATCTAAATAAATCAATACCAATTAGATCAAATTAAATTCTCATAATTATCCTTAACGATGAGACCTCTTTCCTAGATCACAATGAATCGAGAATCACCTCAATTGGAGGTCTATACCAAAAGTTATGCCCACTCATCCAAAATCAATCCCATACATTGACCCATTCGCGCGACCATGCGGCCTTCGCCGAACGAAGAAACACGCTCGCCGCGTCGTCTCTCTTGACTCGCCGCGGCGTAAACAATTGGCTCGTCGCGGCGTGGCATTTCCTTCATTCGCATGACGTCCCTGGACTCATCGCGTGACGAATTTAATTTAAATCCATTTGCTCGTCGCACGAAGCCTTGACGCCTACGCTCGTCATGACGTCGACGATCCGATCGATCTTCTCTCTAAAACCTCCATTAATACGCCCAACCACTCAAATATACTCTAATAAAAGCCATAAATGCAGTAGGAATCATCAATAACAACATTAAAGCTCTTAAAACTTACCAAACACAGATTGATCCACAAATCCACGAAACCTAAATCCTCCAAAATCCACGATCAACCACTCTCAAGCCTCTACCTTCATCAATCACTATAAATCAGTTAGCTTAACACAAAAGGAGGAAACCACAAGAGATAGATCAAAGAATCCTCACCGATGGAGAAATCGAAGGGCACCGTGGGAGGAGACGAAGAGAAGCGATTTTGCCTAGGTCATTCTCCCATTCCAACAGCCATATATATATATACACATAGTCTCCCAAATCGGTCCCAATTTCAGTCTCTAAATTTCAATGGCTCAACATTTAAATTCATCTACGATATAACTCTAATTTTTCCATCGCCATTAAACCCTCCTTTCGAGACTATCACGATCGATCGATGCATCACTCAAAACTTTCGGTTGGGCATTTTCTCCGAATTTCTCGAAAATTTCCTATAAGCCACTATCAATTGCCAATCACTCTTACACTATTTTAAATCAGTCATTGAACCCAATTACTCTCAATTTCTCGATCGATGTCAATCTAGTCAATTCGGTCGATTCGATCAGGTTCCTGATTGATCAATTCACGATCGATCAATTCGATCAATTCCAATTCACGATTAAATACGAAATCCATGAATGCATGTACCAATGAATAAATAAGTATGCATATGCAGAGACTGTTCTCTATAATTAGAGGCCGATGCACACTCGATCGATAAATCTGATGACTATCGATCGGTTCAATTTACGAGAATACCCTTGTTATGATAGAAGGGTGTTACAAATTTTATCGGAATTAGCCCTCACGTTTGTCTTGTTGCTTTGCCCTATTTGAATTATGCTTGAGATGTTAAGCTTTGTTTCCGCCTTATGCCTTTCAAACCGATGTGCTTTTGTTTCCTCTTTTGTTTTGTTTCCTTAGCCTTATACCTTTCGGTTCGAGTTGTTTTGGCTTCGTTTCGTTTGTTTCACACTTTGTTATCCGATTCGATTCGTTTCGATCTGTTTTGCTTTCGATTTGAGCCTTGATTTGCTTAGTAATTTGCTTGATTCAAGTCTTTATTCTTTGATTTTCATGTGCTTCGTAATTTGTTTTCGATATGTTTCTTCGTTTAGTATGCTTTTCTTCCGTTCCGTTCGATTTACTTTTGTTTTTGTTCTTCGTTTCGTTCTCCGGTTAAGACCCGAACCATGTATAAGTATGATAATGGATTTTAAGATGAATAAATTTTTTTATATATATATCGGGACTTTCGGAGTAGTCTAAGGTTTTCAGCGGATTGATTCAATTTGGTTTTTAAGTAAGAGGTTGGATATCCATAAATGAGTTCCAACATTTATGGTATCAGAGCAAGAAGAGTTTATAAGGAATCATGCGTACGTAGGAGGGAATCTGTATGAGTAGTTGGGTTCTGAATGCGGGATTAAACATAATGGCACTGATATTCTGCCTAGGATTGATAGTAGGCTGAGAAGGCAATTTCACTTGATTTTGTGCAGAGCAGTTGACTAATTTGGTCCTCGACTCGAAGATTTTTACTAGTCGAGCACGGAATTGTCTTTGAGTCGATTGAAATTGAAGCAAACTTTGTAATTGTGTATTGTTCGTCGATTGGGCGTAATCAAGCGTGACATGAGATCCTCGAAGGTTGAAATTCGGTCATCATAATTAGGCCTCGAATATTGCTGCTGCTGCGATCGACCTTTGCCCATTCCATATCTCAAATTGGGATGATCCTCCATCACAGGTTGTAAGTATTCGAATAGGGATCATATTTTCTTTGAAGCGATAATCATCATTAATCGCCATAACTTCAGCCTCCACGGTATCATCTTGCATAATCGGACAAGCATCAGTAAAATGACCCTGAAATCCACAAATGTGACAAATAGGGACTTGTGATCCCTCATGGACACCTCGAGTGTATGTGTCCGAACGATACCCGATCATCTGCAGAAACACAATGTTGCATGCAAACAACTAGAAAAAAATGATTAGCAACACAAACAAACAAAAACTTAAACACTTGTAACACCCACACCTGTAAGACCCGAACCGATATCGTTGGTGATATCAGAGTCAGTGTCCCACGAGTGGCGTCTTACATCGATCGATTTAAAATTCGGTATACACTTTTTTTCTTTTTGGAGCCATTAACTCCACGTTCACACGGCAAACACGGTAAGTAAATAAAATTACGTGTTTAATATAAACCGATTTAGATTATTACGGTCATTCATTATTAATTACAATCGATCGATGCGGTAAAATATTGCTACCACAATGGCTCAAGAAAATACAATGCCTTGTTATCTGATGATTGCGAATACAATTTACTAAAACACTAATGCGAACCTAACCGATCCGATCTCTAACCTTTACTCGACTACATGAGACATACTCGTGTCAGCCGGGTATTCTTGAGGACTGAAAAATGGATGCAAATTTTGGGTGAGTTTTGCGAACTCGGTGAAAACCATCATCGATGGTTCACTCGAAATCATGCATTACGCCTATGGCGTCTGATCTAATACATTAATCATCGATTACCGATAAGCGATCCATAATCATATCGATATGATAAAACATTCACGATAATTCATGCCATTACAAAAGCGGTACATATCACGAGCGGTCATTTATGCAAATGAGATGCATATGAGACTCTTTCGAGTTATTGATGTTGTGCCCAAGTGCTCGATCGGTGTTCGGTGGGACGCGCGTGGGATTTCTCCCTCGGGCTCGAGGCGGTCAATCTGATATGAGAGCTCGAAGCTCTTATCAGTAATAATAGCAACTTAGGGCACGTCCATTATCTGATCATGCAATTATGCATGCAGTGCAGTATTTAGTAAATATGCGGTATTTGGCTATAAAGCCCGATGTATCGATAAATCCACAATATGGCTATAAAGCCCAAATGTATCGATCGGTGTTCAAGATGATGGCTATAAAGCCCGATCTATCGAGATCGGTAAAATCATATAATACTGATCGCATACATGCGGTAGTCATACACGATGCTCATTCAATTCACTTTTGCACGTAATTCACGTTAAGCATGTACACAACCGAAATTTGAGAAACCAACTAGGTTACTCACCTATTGCTTCAGAGCTAATGCGGGAAGTCTCTGTGACGTCGGTCAATCGGCGCTCAATTGAGCCTCTATATGAATCGAAAAAAATACGAGTCACGAAATATGAAATTTGTGCTCATGTTGATGAGATATGCATGTTCATGAATTCCCGGTCCTAATTCAATATTTTCCCATAATAAAATTCTATCAAAAATTAGAAATCCATAGGCGCTGACGGTGCGCAATTCGGACCTCTATAGGTCCTCAATTAAATAAAGCAGTGTTTACATGTTACGTCGATAGGGCTACGTCAAATTCCCGTCTAAAATTCCCGTTTTCTCATAATATGAAATTAAATGTTCAACGAATCCGATGCCTCTGGAATCAGGTCAATCGGACGTCGGACGGGAAAGAAATTGACAACAGAACAATCGGATCAATTTAATACCAAATAAAATTCAAAATAAATAAAAAGAAAACCCGTGATTTGCTTCGCATGGGCTTAGACGCCGCCCTTGCGAGGCGATTTCACCTTACTGCGTCGCGAGGGCAAGGCGTCGCCCTCGCGACCTGCCTCCTTCAATCTCGCCCTCGCGAGGCGAAACTTCGCTCTCGCGAGATGGCGAGTCTGTCTCGCCTCCGCGAGGCGACTTGTCGCCCTCGCGAGATGGCTCTTCTCCTTGCCCTCCTTCTTTCCAGATTGAAATTCCAATTTCTAATTACTCTAAATTTTAACACACAAATCAGAAAAATACCCACTATACCTCATTGGAAAGCTTATGAAAAGCTCTACAATTCTCTAGAAGACCATAAAAATCAATTCCAACCCTAAGGGTGTCAAATAAGCCATCAACCTTCTGCCTACTCAATTTCCATCAACACAGGGCAGTACATTAACAATGTCATAACTCACGGATTCTTCAGTAATAAATTACCACACAAATATGGTCAATAAGTTCACAATGTCCTCTACAACTTTCATGAACAACCCAAAATCAAATTCTATTGCAAACCAAGTCAATTAATTCATCTAATGTTACTGTCCCTGAAATCCTTCACTTTGGGCAGTAATCTTACAAGAAGCATAACTTCCAGTATATAAGTCAATAAAATCAGAACTTTATATCCTTGTAAAGATAACATCATAAACTTCATTTTTCATGAAGCACTCAACACCCAATTCGATCTCTAACAATTTCAAAATTGTTATGGAAGTTTCTGTTATGATCAGCCACTCATAACCTAATGTAGGGTTCACTTTTGAAAAATCATAACTCCCAATTCTGACTTCTAAAAATCACAAACCATATGTCATTTTCAAGGTAATCTCTTCCTCTACAACTTTTCAGAAGCTCAATAACACTAGTTCAGTCCACATAAAATGTTAAAATTGCCTCCAATCAGTAAACTCACAAAATCACACTTAAACTAGGTTTCATCCAAAATGCTCAAAACCAGTCATTAGTAATCAATTCATATCTCCCAATATATAATTCCAAAAATAGCAAGATTAGTAGCAATGGAAAGATAATTAACTATGATACAACTTCCATGAAGACCATTCTCCCTAATTCCATCTCAATTAATTCATAAAATCAACAAAACTCAGATGTCATGGTTGCGGTTACTGTTCACAGCAATGGAACAGTAACTTTCCATGCAAAATTTCACCCTTCTATCATTGGAATTCAACAACACCTATTTCACACTAAATTGAAGCCAACATCCCAAAGTTTCAGTGGCCACTAACCTTACCTCATTTACATTTCTACACAATAAGTTATGAATAAAACAGTAACATCACTTATAATTCCAACTTTCCAGATTTAAGGTTAACCTTAGTTCAACCACTTCAATGCCTTTTTCACATCACTAGAAATCAAAATAAATACAAATTAAATATTACTCCAGTCATACATATACTAGGGTTAATACTGAAAAATTTACAGCATTAAACTCCTCAATTCAAAGACTCAAATAATTATCTATATTCACTTCAAAATCAAAATCAAGTTAACAACACATCTTTCAAGCTAGTTTCCTCAAATCATCACTCAACAATTCAAACTATCTTTTTCATAACATTTAACCATCATCACTCATAATTAATAAACAATAACCCCCTTTAAATGCACCCACTAATCATGATTTATGAACTACATAATCAAAACATCATTGAAAACAAACTTAAAACCTTACTACTAAAAGCTTCCAACTCCAACTCATACTTCTTCACCACACTACAAACCTCCTTTCCTTCTCAAGTATACTCAAAACTCATCATCTAATTTTGATGAGACACAGGAGATGGTAGTATGAAGCTATGTAGAAAAAGAGAAAAGGAGAGCAAAAATCCGATGGTTTAAAAGAAGAATTGGTCTTTGTTTGTGTTTGGATGGCTTAATAAAGCCTTAAACAATTTCATCCCTTCTTTCCTTTACACTCATCCGAAACAATGAAGAGAAGCATTTAATGCTACTCTTTTCTTCGCAAAATCTCATTGGTTTATTATAAAGAAAAGTCAAATTATACTTATTTAATCCGGTCAAACTTTTACTCCATTTTACTCAATGGCCCTACTTTTAGTCCCAAAATAAAATACCCAATATTACAGTACCATTGGGTGGCGATTTTTGCTATCGAGAAGCGACGGTTAGCTAATTGGCGTATTTATCCGGTCAGAAATTTCCGAATTATTTTTCCGAGAATTAATGAAATTCCTAAAATTATAAAGCAGTAATGATGCACTCTAAATAATTTTTTTAATCACAACCATTACCTTTTCTACCGCGAAACATGTTTAGGCGAATGTAAGCGATTTTGCGGTCCGGAACTTTCTCGGAAAATTCAGAAAAATTCCTAAAATCCCTTTAAATGTAAAACCATTTATGGTGCAGGTCAATCAATTTTCCAAACTCAATTATCCCATTAATTCCAATAAAATTGCTTTAGGCCCAATTGCCGGGAATGTCATGAATGCATATACTGTAGTTCCATATACACAATTGATACTGTGTGTCAATCCTATTATGCACGAACAGTACTAATTATTCCTTATCAATCTTATCCTATGCCAATTTTACCAATTTACCCTTCCAGGAGGGGATGGGATGTTACAGTTCTCCCCTCCTTATAAGAATTTCGTCCTCGAAATTCTCAATCAACAGTTCACTATGACAAGTAATCATATGAGTCTATATATCCTATACACTTTTTCACTTAATGATTCACTTTTGGGTGATCACGGTAACTACTCTCATCGTGGTTCAGATTACTATAGCTAACTCATTATCACTTAGACAAGAACTGGATTTAACAAAACTATCGATTAGCGATCTCATTTTCTTAGCTATCTCACTTGCCATTTCTAGACACTGTCACTACCTTTGGTTTCGATATTTAACTTCGATTCAAGATTTTGAACCTATTCACTTATCACATTTTATTCCTCTAATACCTTTTTCCCACAGTGCCATATAGTCCAATTCGTATTCCATTGAGGACGTTTCCATTTCTTTGGTACCTCCCTTAATCACGTCAGGGACGATTTACATTCCTTTGGTACCAATACAGTGACATTTAATTCCAATTTACTATCATCAGTAACAATGTACCTAATGCAGTCATTTATTATATGCCATTCACTCTATGTTTAAAATCGATTCTCGTAAGACAAATCACTATTCAATAGTGTTCACACACTTTATCCGGATATACAGTTTACTCTATCTCATTTGTCCGATCCGATTCCACTTTAGCTAACCATGCAGTCTTCCTAAGTCACTTTCCTTTTTCTCACACATTTTAGTCTCAAACCCATTACGGTCTTTAACTCCCAGTAGGCACTGTGCAGTGTAACAGTATATATTTTCCAGTGAATCAAAGCTCTATAACACGACCATAATCAAACCTTTTTCCTATTGGACATTCAACCTATAAACACTTGAGCCAAGAATCACTTCATTTTATAACTACAATTACTCAATTTCACTTTTCAAAATCTTGACTAGAATGTCTAACTTTTTATTCACTTTCTTGTTCTAATACCTTTTATCGTACACTTATTTCTCCTTCGACTTTTGTTCACTATAGTTTTCCTATTCCATTTGTATATTCAAACTCATCATAAAATTTATCACTTTACTTTCTGCACTCTTAACCTTTCTTATCACGATTTTTACAACTTCATTTTTCCAAAACACTTCACAATTACCCCTGATATGCTTGACATTAATTGAAAACCCTAATATCTGTAATGGATCTGTTCATTAAAGCATTATCTGTTCACTAGTTAAGGGTAGTAGGCAGAATTGTTTGTTCATTCTAGCATTGTCGTATCTTTCCTCAAATTAACCCAGTGTATGTATATCATCAGTATCAGATTCCTCAATTAATCCTATCGTTCTTTTCACTTTTCACTGTTCAACACTTCTAAACACATTCTGTCTCTAATCACAGTTATTACCATTGTTTACCTCGCAGAATTCCCTATTAGGGTCTTATTGACTTTACCGTACATCTTTTACCCTTTTCATTGAGTCCTCAATTAGTGTATTTGCAATTTCTTTATGAAGGTGTCACTACATCACCTCATTGTCAGTTTCCCTTTTTGACCCTCTTGTCTCTATTCAGTTACTCTTTTTCTTCATTTTCTCTTCTTAATTGTTTTCATATCATTCATATCAACATTTAAACCTCCAAAAATTTCCATTTTTATTTTAGTCCCTCACAATTCTCAGTTCGGGACTCTTTTATTCTTCGTTTCAAATCTAAATTCCTCAACAGTTTTGCATCATAAATGGAGATCGATTCACTTCACATTGCAATAGAATCACCTCAAATTAAAATCTCACTAATATGTAATTCTTTACATTTAGTACATACAATGCAGATAATCTCGGTATGAGCTATGACCCAATTTCACTTTTAATTTTGTCCACAAAAGTCTCATCAACCAATGATTATTCCTAATTGTGTTTCAATCCTTTTCACTATAATGCATAATCTCAATCAAGACACTCTTATGTCTTCATTTAACAGATCGTAACATTCCTTTCATGAAGGTTCCTTGTGGCGATACTTAAATACTTTCTTTGACACTTATTCAGTAATCTATACTAGAATCACTTTTCAGTTCCTCTCATACAGTACACTTAGTCCACTTTTGTCTTACTTTAACCCTTAAGAACTTCACACTTATAATCACTCTAAACATTTACCGCTCATTTCTCTATGATTTCCATATATCATCACATACATTTCATTAGTCACAATCAACATTACCGTCCAATAGATATCCCTAACAGTAAATTGACTTAAAGACATTAACTCTTTTCATACACCACTATTGTGGTTTCATTCATTTCAAGATCTTTATTTCATTCTCACCATATCATTAAACTGTATGTCTCATTCCCCTATCCATTACGTGCAACTTGACCTTATAAGGTCATATCAATTTGGCTTATCAGCTTATGATCATTATTCCTTTATTCTTTTTTTTTTATTCAGTTTTCTGCTACTTATCTTCTATTTTCCTCAAACGATCTATGATCGGTGTTCACGGTCCCAATACCGACAAAGTCGTTGATACTACTCCATTTTATCTCTATCTATATACCTATCCATTTACCATTTTCGTGTCCATATACACCTAATTCAGTATTTCCCGATACACCATCAGTAGAAATTATCTCGTCTGTCTTTTTCCTTTATGATTTTATCATACGAATTTCCAACCTCGAAGCACAATAATCACCTAACAATTTCAGTCTCAAACTTATGCGGTCTAGTTCATAACCATTTCCCGAATTCATTTCAGTTTATCTGTACACTTTTACATTCTTTCAGTTCTCAATAAACCATTACAGTACTCTATTGAGCTTCTTTCCATTTCGCTATTATCTTTCGCCTATAATATCTACTGATCTCTAACTCAAATACAGTGAATCAAAATATGCCCGATTGGATCATCTACATTTTACTCAATTCCAATATTTCCCCATTCATGACATATACAGTCAGAATTGTAATTACCTAACCCTCCCGGGCTTTTAATTTCACTTAGATCTACGATAACCAATATGCTTCCCATATCTCTAATGGACCTCTCCAAGTTCTCAACATCTTCATTTTTCTGTCACCATAATATTGTCAATTTAATTCGGAAATTCTTAATCAATCTAGGCCAACACAGTCATTCTACTATCACTTATAAGGGTTTCTAACCCAGTACAATTTCAATCTTCTTATCCAATTTTTTTCCTTTATCCTTTCCTAATTGATTATCCCCTTTTAGGGATTGCAGTCTCACTCTTCTCTCACTTAATCACTTAACACTTATGCACCCTTAGGCTTTATCTTCGTGCGACTCTGACTAGGGATCAGTTACCACGGTCTGCAACGACACAACTCAAATGCATGAAACCTATGTTCCAAAGCGTGCCCGGATACATTACGTATCTCTGGGCTCGATACCACCTAATGTAACACCACACACCAGAAGACCCGAACCCGATATCGTTGGTGATATCCGAGTCCGTGTCCCACGAGAGTGGCGTATTACATCGATCGATTTAAAATTCAAGATATACTTTTTTTTTTTTTGGAGCCATTAACTCCACGTTCACACGGCAAACACGAGTAAGTAAATAAAATCCGTGTTTAATATAAACGATTTCATTATTACGGTCATTCATTATTAATTACAATCGGTCGATGCAATAAAATATTGCTACCACAATGGCTCAAGTAAAAATACAATGCCTTGTTATATGATGATTGCGAATACAATTTACTAAAACACTAATGCGAACCTAACCGATCCGATCTCTAACCTTTACTCGACTACAGAGACATACTCCGTGTCAGCCGGTATTCTTCAGACTGAAAAATGGATGCAAATTTTGGGTGAGTTTTGCGAACTCGGTGAAAACCATCATCGATGGTTCACTCAAATCATGCATTACGCCTATGGCGTCTGATCTAATACATTAATCATCGATTACCGATAAGCGATCCATAATCATATCCGATAACGATAAAACATTCACGAGAATTCATGCCATTACAAAGCGGTACATGTCACGAGCGGTCATTTATGCAAATGAGATGCATATGAGACTCTTTCCGCTTATTGAGATTGTGCCCAAGTGCTCAATCGGTGTTCGGTGGGGACGCGTCTGTGATTTTCCCCTCGGGCTCGAGGCGGTCAAGATAAAGATGAGCTCAAGCTCTTATCAAGAATAATAGCAACTGGGGCACGCGTCCATTATCGATCATGCAATTATGCATGCGATGCGATTTAGTAAATATGCAATATTTGGCTATAAAGCCCAATGTATCGATCGATGTTCAAGATATGATGGCTATAAAGCCCGATCTATCGATGTCGGTAAAATCATATAATACAATCCCATACATGCCAAGAGTCATACAAAGTGCTCATTCAATTCACTTTGCACGTAATTCACGTTAAGCATATACACAACAGAAATTTGAGAAACCAACTAGGTTACTCACCTATTGCTTTCGAGCTAATGCCGGAAGTCTCGTGACGTCGGTCAATCGACGCTCAATTGGGCCTCTATATGAATCGAGAAAAAGTACGAGTCACGAAATATGAAATTTGTGCTCATGTTGATGAGATATGCATGTTCATGAATTCCGGTCCTAATTCAATATTTTCCCATAATAAAATTCTATCAAAATTAGAAATCCATAGGCGCCGACGGCATGCAATTCGGACCTCTATAGGTCCTCAATTAAATAAAGCAGTGTTTACATGTTCGTCATCGATAGGGGCTACGTCAAATTCCCATCTAAAAATTCCCGTTTCTCATAATATGAAATTAAATGTTCAACGAATCCGATGCCTCTGGAATCAGGTCAATCGGACGTCGGACGGAAAGAAATTGACAATGAACAATCGGATCAATTTAATACCAAATAAAAATTCAAAATAAATAAAAAGAAAACCCGATACTACGCCTCATGAGGCGAGACGCCCGCCCTTGAGGCGATTTCACCATCTAGCGTCGCGAGGGCAAGGCGTCGCCCTCGCGACCTGCCTCCTTCAATCTCGCCCTCGCGAGGCGAAACTTCGCCCTCGCGAGACGGCGAGTCTGTCTCGCCTCCGCGAGGCGACTTGTCGCCCTCGCGAGATGGCTCTTCTCCTTGCCCTCCTTCTTTCCAGATTGAAATTCCAATTTCCAATTACTCTAACTTTTAACACACAAATCAGAAAAATACCCACTGTACCTCATTGGAAAGCTTATGAAAAGCTCTACAATTCTCTAGAAGACCATAAAAATCAATTCCAACCCTAAGGGTGTCAAATAAGCCATCAACCTTCTGCCTACTCAATTTCCATCAACACAGGGCAGTACATTAACAATGTCATAACTCACGGATTCTTCAGTAATAAATTACCACACAAATATGGTCAATAAGTTCACAATGTCCTCTACAACTTTCATGAACAACCCAAAATCAAATTCTATTGCAAACCAAGTCAATTAATTCATCTAATGTTACTGTCCCTGAAATCCTTCACTTTGGGCAGTAATCTTACAAGAAGCATAACTTCCAGTATATAAGTCAATAAAATCAGAACTTTATATCCTTGTAAAGATAACATCATAAACTTCATTTTCATGAAGCACTCAACACCCAATTCGATCTCTAACAATTTCAAAATTGTTATGGAAGTTTCTGTTATGATCAGCCACTCATAACCTAATGTAGGGTTCACTTTTGAAAAATCATAACTCCCAATTCTGACTTCTAAAAATCACAAACAATATGTCATTTTCAAGGTAATCTCTTCCTCTACAACTTTTCAGAAGCTCACTAACACTAGTTCAGTCCACATAAAATGTTAAAATTGCCTCCAATCAGTAAACTCACAAAATCACACTTAAACTAGGTTTCATCCAAAATGCTCAAAACCAGTCATTAGTAATCAATTCATATCTCCCAATATATAATTCCAAAAATAGCAAGATTAGTAGCAATGGAAAGATAATTAACTATGCTACAACTTCCATGAAGACCATTCTCCCTAATTCCATCTCAATTAATTCATAAAAATCAACAAAACTCAGATGTCATGGTTGCGGTTACTGTTCACAGGCAATGGAACAGTAACTTTCCATGCAAAATTTCACCCTTCTATCATTGGAATTCAACAACACCTATTTCACACTAAATTGAAGCCAACATCCCAAAGTTTCAGTGGCCACTAACTTTACCTCATTTACATTTCTACACAATAAGTTATGAATAAAACAGTAACATCACTTATAATTCCAACTTTCCAGATTTAAGGTTAACCTTAGTTCAACCACTTCAATGCCTTTTCACATCACTAGACATCAAAATAAATACAAATTAAATATTACTCCAGTCATACATATACTAGGGTTAATACTGAAAATTTACAGCATTAAACTCCTCAATTCAAAGACTCAAATAATTATCTATATTCACTTCAAAATCAAAATCAAGTTAACAACACATCTTTCAAGCTAGTTTCCTCAAATCATCACTCAACAATTCAAACTATCTTTTTCATAACATTTAACCATCATCACTCATAATTAATAAACAATAACCCCCTTTAAATGCACCCACTAATCATGATTTATGAACTACATAATCAAAACATCATTGAAAACAAACTTAAACCTTACCTACTAAAAGCTTCCAACTCCAACTCATACTTCTTCACCACACTACAAACCTCCCTTTCCTTCTCAAGTATACTCAAAACTCATCATCTAATTTTGATGAGACACAGGAGATGGTAGTATGAAGCTATGTAGAAAAAGAGAAAAGGAGAGCAAAAATCCGATGGTTTAAAAGAAGAATTGGTCTTTGTTTGTGTTTTGGATGGCTTAATAAAGCCTTAAACAATTTCATCCCTTCTTTCCTTTACACTCATCCGGAAACAATGAAGAGAAGCATTTAATGCTACTCTTTTCTTGGCAAAATCTCATTGGTTTATTATAAAGAAAAGTCAAATTATACTTATTTAATCCAATCCAAACTTTTACTCCATTTTACTCCAATGGCCCTACTTTCAGTCCCAAAATAAAATACCCAATATTACGGTGCGGTGGGTAGCGATTTTGCTCTGAGAAAACGAACAGGTTAGCTAATTGGCGATTTATCCGTCAGAAATTTCTCGAATTATTTTTCTGAGAATTAATGAAATTCCTAAAATTATAAAAGCAAGTAACGATGCACTCTAAATAATTTTTTTAATCACAACCATTACCTTTTCTACCATGAAAACATGTTTAGGCTGTGCGAGCGATTTTGCGGTCCGGAACTTTCTCCAGAAAATTCCAGAAAAATTCCTAAAAATCCCTTAAAATGTAAAACCATTTATGGTGCAGTCCAATCAATTTTCCAAACTCAATTATCCCATTAATTTCAATAAAATTGCTTTAGGCCCAATTGCCGGGAATGTCATGAATGCATATATCGTAGTTCCATATACACAATTGATACTGTGTGTCAATCCTATTATGCACGAACAGTACTAATTATTCCTTATCAATCTTATCCTATGCCAATTTTACCAATTTACCCTTCCAGGAGGGGATGAGATGTTATAACACTGATCCCCGGCAACGGCGCCAAAATTTGATGGTGTGTCAAACCAACAAAAATAAATTCCTACTCTAGAACACTTAAGCGAGTAAAGTGATGAATAGGGTCGAACCACAGAGACCAATGTAGTAATTGTTTATTTGTGTGAAATCAAAAATAAAACTAAACAAATGAAAATAAAAATAATGAAAATAATTGATTTGAGAATGATTGATTTTAAAAGCACGAAATCACGCAAGAAGAAATTAAAAATAAGATTGAAAATAATATGAATAAAAACCTAGCCAAGGTACTCTCCCGTTTGATACCGTAATTCGATCATAGACTCAAAAATATAAATTTCGTTCATTCCTATGGACAAAGTTATAGCAGATCGTGAAACGACAAATCTACCAATCCATTCGTAATTATTCGATAATCTCGAGTAAAGCTCGCAGATTATTTCCTAACCAATTAGACTATTCCCGAGTAAAGCTCATGAATATAATCTATGGCAGCAATAAATTCTAATGGACCTCGTTTTAGCCAATGAATCGGACACATGCAATCTATTTAGACTAAATTATTTAATCCCATTAACCTCTTAATTGAAATTAATTCGCCACTCGATGACAAAGCAATCACGGATTAACTAATCTATTCGGCAATTTATTATTAAGTTAATTAATTAACAGGCCTCATTAATCAACAAACTCAACAATAATTAATCGATCAAGCGCAGAGATTAAATAAACATAAGAAATTCACGAAAACATTAAACCACAAGAGTCTCATTTAACTACATGTATCAAACATCAAGTACCTTGTCTAGATTAAAAATTTAGCCACACATAATTCTAATCTCTAACAATTAATAACTGAAATTAACAAATTAAAAATAGAATTAAACCTTCACCGAAATTCTAATTCACCGAACAAAGCTTCAGCTCAACTTAAATGCCGCAATCCCTCCTCAAAGTTGCTGTTGTCTTCCACGTCCACGCTCCTTTAAATGGTGAGAAAATAAATCACTTCAAGCTAAGCTCTTCCAAGTTGCGGCCCACTTCTTCTTCAATAAAGAAAATAATATGCTTCCTCGAAGTTACCGCCGCAATCTCTGATTTATTCCCCCAGGCTCCAGCTGCTTTCCTCACGTTGACACCTATTTTCTCCTTTCTCTCAATAGTTTCTTCACGCTCTCCTTTTTTCCAAGGCTGCCGTCACCCTCCTTCCCCAGTCGCTGTCCACCCACTAGTCTCCCCTAGGTTTTGTTCCTTTGCATTCAATGAAGTGGGCCCCTCATCTTTCCAAAGTTCCAGCCCATTTATTTTCTTTCCACGCTGCTTTATTGGTCTCTCCTATGCTTCTTGGTTTTGGTCATTTAATGAGTGGGCCCCCTTTCATAATGGTCTTTTAATGAACAAAGTGGGGCCCAAATCACATGTTAAAATAAAACTTTAATGGCCACATATCTTGACTTGTCAACAAAGAGGGCTGTTATTAAGGCCTAAATCCCAAGGTAAATTCATAGGTGTCTGCCAGCACAGCACTGTGTTACCTTCCACATGGTTATGTTGAAATCCTCTTCAGTTCCAGATTAGTCAATTTCACTCCAAATTGCATCACTTTGGTATTTCAGCACCTAGAACACACAAAAACACGAATTACTATAGAAACACAAGCAAAGCATCACAAAAGCCTATCAAAAGAACATAAAACACAAAAAATTAACACGACAAAAATGCAAATTATCATCCCATAAATAGGACGAGACTTGTACATTTTAAAAGCCTTCTCCGGTTGCCTTAGAAGCATTGGAGTTCGATCTCGGACTCTATAAGTCACAATTTACTTTGGACCGCGATGCGGGAAGGTGTAGTACGTTCATTCACAACAAGACAGGCCGCTTATTGTAACATCCGGTACATCACGGGAAGGGTAAAATAGGAAATATGGATGTTTAGTGAGAGCTTAGTAATGCAATTGCATGTTTATGCATTTTATGACATACTTGAATCAGAAAACCTGAATTTATTGCACATGAAATTTTGTACATGCATTCATTGACATTCCGGTATATTTGGTTCTACTTGTGAATGGGTTGAGAATTATGGGTTATTGATTTTAAAAATTTATTTGGAGAGTGACATTATTGATTTTATAATTTTGGAGAATTTTAGAAATTTTTCTGAAAATTTTCGGGGGTAAATCCCGGACTAGAAAAAATGACGAGGGGCAGACCAACTGAAAATCGGTATTAGAATTTAGTGCCTATGGAATTGAATTTTGGCCATATGGTTATTGGAATAATTGACAAGTGTTATTTATGAGAAATTGGGCTTGAAATTGATTAGTTTAAGAAGAAATTAAAGGTTAAAGCTTGGCTTGACACATGGCATGTTGAGAGCCATGTATTAGGTTAGATAACCATTCAAGTGAAGCTCCATTTGGCTCTCCCACGACATTTCATTCTTTAAAGCTCTTTGGAGTTGTATTTTGGGTTATTTCTCTTCTCATCTTCGTGAGCTTCTCCCCCCTTCTCTTCTTGTGTTGTGTTTTCCTCCAACCCTAGCCTAGCTTCCATCTTTGGCTTGCTTCCTTGCCAATTTGCTCTCTCTCCCTTGGTTACCATAAAAACCTACCTCTTTACTCCCTTGGATGATGATGATCATTGGTGATGGTTGAAGGTAGGGTTTGGTGGTGTTCTTGGAGAGTTCAATAATGAGGTGGCTTAACTAAGTAAGTTTCCTTTCAAATGTTATGGGTATGGCTAAATAAAGCTAAGCTAAATTGATGATGAACTTGAGTATCTTGATGATTTGAGTCTTGTAAGAGTTATGTATGTATCTTGTATGATGCAAAGTTATGTTCATATATTGTTGTTGTATGTATAGGATAAGTGAGAAAGCATCTATAGAGGTTTAGAGATGAATTGATGTTCAAAGAGATGCATGAATGAGTATAACTAGATATCTATGTTTATGCACTGTTTTTGGTAATTGTTAAATGATAGATCATGGGTTGTTTGAGAGTGAGTTATTGAATTGTATTAAGTAGGGATTGATGAAGAAATATAATGGAAATGATGATTTAAATAGATGAGTTGAATGTTAAGATTGAATAGTGGAAAAATCTGGAAAATTTCAATAGTTTGATCTTGAGTGTGCTCCATTTGATTAGCCATAATTGTTTCTATAGTTGTCCAAACGAGTTGAGGTTTGGTTTACATGAAACTAGAGGAAATTGACTACAATTCCTATGAAGATGTTGAGTGTGAATTTGGTCTTGAAGAGTCCCAAATGTTAGTATGAAGTTAGGTAATTGAGTGTTGAAATTGTTGTGACTAAAGGCATATGATTGTGTTTCATTTTGGATGTGTATAAGCCATTAGGGAATATGAATTGAGTATGAACGATTTTGAACTATATTTGAGGTGTTTATGTGTGTAGTCACTAACTTGAACATGATGAATTGTGAGTAGGAAGTGTTTGGTATTGAGGAATAAAATGTGAGATGGGAAAGGATGAAGTATCATTGATGTTTAAGTTGTTTTATGCTAGAATTGGTGAATTTGGAAGTGTTTAAGAGTGTATGAAAGGTTAGAATGGGTTTAGGACCTTTTGGAGGAGTTTTAGAAGTGAAAAATTTAGTAAACCCGTAGCTTACAGGGTCTGCCCGTGTACCATTACACGGCCCGTGTAAATCCAGGCTCAGGGGACACATTTCACCCGAAGGTTACACGGTCTGAACGTGTGGCTTTACACGGTCCGTGTAACCCCCTTAACGACAGAATTTGAATTTTCGGTCTTCATGAAAGTTGTATCCCTAGATGTCTACTTTCTTATGGTCTAAGAACAAAGTCAATCCGATATCTATAACGAAAGTTATGGCATTTTCTCCAAAGTATGTTCGATTGGAGGACAGTTATGAACATGGTTTCTTCTTTTGCGTATAACTCCTTCTCTAGAGCTCCAAATGACTTGATTCTTGTGGAAATGGATTCCTAACTCATTTTCCTATATGTCCACCAAAATTTGTATTAATTGGAGTTAAATTGAAAGAGATTTATCAAATGAAAGTGTAAGAGTCTATGGGAACATTGTCAACGGGAGTAGTTTTACTGAACAGAGTTCAATGTTTTACTGATATCTAGAGCTATAAGATTCCGAATGAGATGATTCTTTCTTTTTTGTAAAGTTAAGATATAGAGCTACAAGTCATATGAAGAAGTTCAATTGTGATTCAATCTCTAAGATGTTCAAATGCTAAATGAAATTGGGTTTAGTACACTTTAAACAGTCTATCAATGTTTGAGGTATATCTCCTAATCTACTAACCCAAATTGAGTGCTTTTGGTGCCAATGGAATCTTAAGACTTAGAGGAACACATTTCTAGAAGGGAGTATGATCAAAAGATATCTTCTTCACTCTCTAATTTAGTGTGATTCACTATAGACCCGAAAGTGTGATTTAGCAAAAGATGAGTTTTGCTTTGTGAATGAAGTTTGCAATCAAATTTATAGAATGATACCCAGGAATTGTCATGAGCATGCATCGTACATATATGTGCATGAATAAATGCTTATAATGGTGCAACATTATTAATGTATGTGCAACGTATTGCATAAATGGGTTGTGCAGTCACAAGTCTGCAGACAGTGTTTTAAATTGGAAGCAATCGCTAATTTGAGCGATCTTGTGAGTAGACCTAGATGGTCTTACTTTATTGTTTGTTAATTGAATTCTGGTATTATTTGACTATTGGATGATTGTGATGATTGACTTGGATATTGAAGTGCTATTTGTTTGTGAATTGGAAGAACTAAATGTATTGAGTGATTCTTTATGTGTTTAGGAATGTGTAAATTGCATGCAAATGAAAGTGTGATTTCTCAACTATCTGTTACATACCGGACTATGGTCCGCTGATAAGTGAATATGAGTGAATAAGAGCATGCAATTATGAGTGATGCATTTCAATGCATATGAATGACGATTGAATTCTCAACACTAAGGTTAAATCTTAGAACTAAGGTTAAACTAATATGGGAATGAATGGGTTTACAAAATTGTGAGTGATGCATTTTATTTCATGAATGCATGTCATATAATGGCTGTTGTGACTAGAGTAGCCACCTATCAGAGCTATATGCTCAACGCTTAATGAGCCCGAAAGGGACAGTTCAAAGCTATATGCTCAACGCTTAATAAGCCCTACATGGAAAGTTATCAATGAGCCCTACATGGGACGCTTATCAATGAGCCCTATATGGGATGATTGTGCACTCGGTCACAACAGAGTAACAATTGAAAGTGAGTCTCATATACACCGAGTATGCATGAGATAAATGATTAAATGATATTGAATGTGAAATAACTGAACAAGCTTATGTGATTCAATATGGCTGTTAATGAAATGTTATGAATATGGGGAATAAAGTGATATAGGAAATAAAGTGAGATTGGTTCAGTGATTGAATGTGAAATAATACAATCATGTGCGATCAGTATGAAATATATGTCTTATGTGATATGTAATGAGTGATGAGTGAGCCATCGATGATAGTCACTCACTGAGTTCGCAAAACTCACCCAAAATTTGCAATTATTTTTCAGGATCAGAAGAATACCTCGTTAAGCCAACGGGAGTATATTTGCAGGATTCAAGTGAAGGATAGAAGTCGGGATCAGTTCGCGTCTGCACTACATTGCACGTCTTTATTTATGTAATAACGTGTATATTTGTATTTGAGAAATGGGCCCGAGTGGCTATTGGAAATTGTGTATAATGAAATTGTATATGATTGAATGAGGACCCAAATTAGGCATTAAATTCCGTATATATTGTTTGCAAAAAAAAATGTACCGATTACTGAATGAGTATTTTAGCACGCCACCCTCGCGGGGCACGGACTCGGATATCACCGTCGATGTCGAGTTCGGGTTGCGTGGGAGTGGGGTGTTACAGCTATGTGGAAATGTGCAGTACGTTCTGTTTTGGACCGAACCAGACCATTTGATGTGTTAAGTGTTTTGTTTTTGTTTCTAAGTGTAATGCATTGCATATTTTGAAAATGTTTAAGAAATATCGACTTTGTTCATGAAATGTGAAAATTTTGAGAAATAAACTATTGTGGTTTTTCAGTTGAAAATTTATCGTAATTGTTTTACAATGCTTTGAAAAGTTTGAGAAATAACGGATTTGCCAAATCTTTCTAATGTGAAACTTCTGAAATAAATGAGAAAGGTTTTTACAAATATTTTTTTGCTTATTTTTCAATTTATAAACATATTATCCACGAGCTTTGTGCTCACCCCCCTTTCATCCCCATCTCCAGGTATTTGAGCGGGAGATCGGATGAAAGAGTGTCAAGTTCGATATTGTATCATTTGTATTTTGTGTAATTTGGGATTTGGGTATTAAGTTTGTATATGGCTTGAATTGCCATTTATGTATCTTAAGTATTTATTTCAGGATGTACATGATTTGTGAAGTTTGTATGTAATTGAGTATGAAGTATATGAATTCGGGATTTGGGTATTGATTTTGAATTATGAATTGTATATGATTATAATTGGTTTAGGTTTTGGATTTGATTTATGAAATTGTTTATGGCATTGAGATATGATTGTTGATTTGGCTATGGATGTGATGAATTATGAAATTATGTTTATAAAAGAGTGTGATGTATCGTAATTCGAAAATTTGGATTTGAGATGGATGATTTCCGATATGGGAAGTACTAGATATAGGTTTTATTTGTGTATGTGACAAACTCATTTATTCATATATATATTCATATAAATTGGATGAGTTTTTGTCACTAAAATTAGTATTTATATCTTTATTTGATTATTATTTGAATTATTGTGCCTTACATTTAATTTTTTGTTTATAGGGGAAAAATTGTCGCTTTTGATTTAACTGTGATAAATTAATTTTGGACAATTGATGTTACATTTTTTTAATTTTTGTTGTAGGATATTTGAAGAAATTAAAATAAAAAAAAGAAGCATTAAAAGAGGTAAAGAAAAGATGCTTAAATGCAAACATCACTTGGCAAAAACGACAATGCATG
The DNA here is from genome assembly GCA_029891385.1 of Erythroxylum novogranatense. Lineage (NCBI taxonomy): Eukaryota > Viridiplantae > Streptophyta > Magnoliopsida > Malpighiales > Erythroxylaceae > Erythroxylum > Erythroxylum novogranatense. Next base: position 69,046 of record JAIWQS010000130.1, read on the forward strand.
GTGTTGAGAAAATGTAAAGAGCCAGTTGAAGAGAGGGCTGAAGGTTTATAGCTGGACATATTCTGTGTGGACCAAAAGTATGAGTGGATCTATGAGCTGGGTCTTGTTGCGTTGTCTTGGGAGGAAAGCAGAAAATGAAGCAAGTGCGTTGGCTTGTGAGTTGTTGGAGAATAAAAAGAAAACATGTTGGGCAGCAGGGGCATGGAGGGAGAGTGGTTTATGGGGGTAGCTGGTGGAGACGTTGTTGGTGTGTGTAACATGGGTTGGTTCTTAAAAGTAGACAAATTAAGAGGTGGCCATGGAGTTAGTTGAGAAGTGTGGTGCTGTGTGGGGAAGAGGAATAAAATAACATCATGAAATAAGTAAGTGTGGGGGCGTTGAAGGAGCTGGTGTTGCGTTGTTAGTTGTTGGTGGGCCAAAAGAAAAATTGGTAAATTAATGTCTCATCATGAAATGGTGAAAAGAGCTGGTAATGTAGGAAGCTGTGAGTGTGTACGTGAACAGTAAAGGTGGGACAAGTATGGGGAATGGACCAACAAGAATGCAGTGAAAGAATGTCCAAAATGCAATAAGCTAAGAGGTAAATGCAAAAGAGAGTGGTTGGAGAAATAACAAGGCAGCATGGGAGCATTACACGACACTAAAAGAAGAGCTGAAAGGAAGCTTGTGCTATGGGGCGTGAGTTGCTGGAAGAAAAGGAGAAAAAAAAATAAAAGAGGAGCTGGGCATGGTCTTGCTTGATGAGTTGGCTGAAGAAAATAAAAATAAAGCAAGTGGAGTTGGCTTTGTGGTTTAAAGTGAGGTTGCGTGAGTGGCTAAACATATACATATATATATATATATATACGAAGAACCAAGGAGGGAGCTGGGGGGTGTGCTGGAAAAATAAAAAAACAGTGCAAGTAGTGATTTACGTGAGTGGAGCTGTGTGTGAGTAGTCTTTGTGATAGAATAAAACCATTTGTATAGTGTGCTTAGTGTGTGACTTGTGTGTGTGGCTTGAGGTGAGTGGGCTGTGGAGAAAGAAGAAAATAATTAGCAGGTGGCATTGTCTTTGGAGGCAGAGGAGTGTGTGGTGTGTGATTTATGTGTGTGTAGCTGGAAAAATAAGAAGGAAAAAGCGATGTTGTGCGTAGAAGGAGAGGTCATTGCAGTGCTGTGTCTGCAATGTAAAATATTCACATCACAAGCAAAAGTGAGGGGAGCAGACGTGAGAGGCAGCTGTTGTAGTTAACGTGGTGTGTGCAGAGAATTAAAAAAAAAACAAGGTGAGGTGCAGTGTGCGTGAAGCGTGGAGAGGTAACAACTGTGCATTGGAGATAGGATTTTGGTGAATTAACGTGAAGGTATTTGCAACGTGATGTGGGAGTGAGTTTTGAGTTTTGAGTTTTGGAGAACTATTAAAAATAGAGAAAGTGGAGGTATGAGCTTGTGAGTGCTCTAGTGTGTATAGCGTGGATGGCTCTATGGTGAGTTAAAGTGAGAGGCTGTTGTGGCTGGAGAAGAATAAAAAATCCAGAACTTGGCTTATGATTGACGTGTGTGTAGCGTGCTGTGAGTATGAAGTGTGTGAAGTTCCTGTTCTAGTGTAGAGGAGAAGTGGACGTTTGTTGGCTGGAAAAAAGCAAATAAAGAGAAGACTAGTGTCTATGTGCGTGGATGGAGAAGAGAGGCTAGGCTATGAAAGTTTGGAGATGACAATATAATTAGTCACATCAAGTTATCAAAGAGGGAGAAGCTAGCATAAGAAGGGGATCTAGTTTCATTCTTCATCATCATCTTCACCAAATCCAAAAACCAATATTCTCGCTTCCCATGGCTGACCGTCTAAGCTCATATTCCACAGCGTTTTCAATGAATTATCGTGGCTAGTTCATCTTAATCCTTTGGTTCAATGGAAAAGGCAGGAGCTTGGAGTTTTTATAGGGGAGTTTAAACTACAATTATCTTATGTCCATTTAATTATTTAGTACTTCATAGATCTTGCTATTTAATTATTTGGAGTTGCGTTTTGATTATATTTTTGGATTGGAATATTTTGTGACTGGATTAATGTTTGACTATTGATATTGTGTTGATTTTGGATTTAATTTCATTACTTTGTTTTGGGTCAAAACTTTGTATTGAGATTTTAACGAAATTGGAGAGTATTCAAGGTGGCTTGAATTATTGGATCATTTTATCTGTTGCTGGCATTAATTCTATTAGTATGCAAAATTCGAGCATTGGCGTTAGTACCCTTAGTTCTATTTTACTAGTCTAGTGGCAGTTAGTAAATTGGGATTTTGGAAAATATTTTTTGTAACAATTCAAGGTGGCTCGGTTGTTAGACTAAAAGCTCGATTTTAATTTTTGGTTCAATTGTTTTAAACTCTCATATCTGTTTGAGCGATGATTGCCTGAGCTATTGAACTGAAGGATTGCGTTTATCATTGTTAATTACTGGTGTTTGTTTTCTTATTTAATTCACTCGTTGTCATTTCAAATTTCTTATTTCAATTTTTAAAATACCAAAAACAAGTCCTTTGCGTTTATTTTCATTTGTTGCAAATTTTAGATGTAATTGTTAAAATCAACCCCATTTGATAATTTAGTTTGCATTGTATTTAGTTACTTAGGAAATTAATTTCACATTTGGTTCCTAAAGAGAACGACCCGAGGTTGCGCTATATGCAATCCTTGGTTAAATTTTTGAAGTAACCCAGTTGGAAAAAATTGCCTACAACAACTACCAGTGGAACAATGATTGGAGAGAGGTTAAGCAAGAAGGGAAGAAACCTCAAGGAGTCTTCGAATTGGTCGCCTTTACCTTGTTGAATTCGAAATTTGAAGCTCTTTCAAGGAAAGTAGATAAGTTTGCTACAGCTGCTGTGAGTAATGTGAATGCTTTACAGGATCAGGATTTTGGATCGAGTATGGGAACAGAATTTCAGAACCTTGGGCAAGAATTTGGGGCTAAACATATGAATTTTGTGGCAAATTATGGGCAGAAGAACCAAGGTGGAGCTTTTGCAAACACTTATAGCCCTGAATGACGAAACCACCCAAATTTCTCTTGGTCTCAACAACCCAAGCCACCCCAAAATTTCTCTAACCAAACCCTTTACCCACAAAATCAACCACATTACCAACAGACCCAGCAACAACAAAACCGTGTCCCTCCAGGTTTTTCAAAGTTGAGACAACAAGCCCAACCATCTGAACCTAAGTCCAACCTTGAATCAATGATGGAAACCTTTATGCAGAAGCAAGGAGACTTGATCCAGCAACTTAGTACCTGAATGGACTAATTGGCAGTCCATAATAAGATGCTTGAGACTCAGATTGCATAGCATGCCACATCACTAAGGTTTGACAAGGGTAAGCTACCAGCACAACCAGAGGCTCCTAAGGAAACCAAAGCAGTGATACTAAGAAGTGGAAAGGTTTTGGAACCTATGGTACAGAAAAATAGGGCTAAAAAAGAATATGAGGGAACAGATCAAGATACACAACCTGTGCAATCCAACGCACAGCCTGTGCAACAATCACCTGAGCCCGAAAAATACATACCACCACCACCATATAAGCCGCCAATCCCATTCCCTCAGAGATTTCATAGAGCTAAGCTAGACTAGCAGTTTGGAAAATTTGTTGACATTCTGAAGAAGCTTTATGTTAACATCCCCTTTACGGAAGCCCTTACCCAAATGCCTACTTATGCCAAGTTCTTAAAGGAAATCTTGTCCAACAAAAGAAGGCTAGAGGAATATGCGACTGTGGCTCTTACAGAGGAATCAAGTGCCATTCTTCAAAACAAACTCCCTCCCAAGCTTAAAGATCCAAGAAGTTTCTCGATACCTTGCCAAATTGGAACTACAACAATTGGAAGAGCATTATGTGATTTGGGGGCAAGTGTGAGCTTATTACCATTATCTATCTGTCAAAAATTGGACATCGGAGAGCTTAAACCGACTACCATTTCATTGCAGCTAGCTGACAGGTCCATAAAATTTCCCATTGGGATATTGGAAAATGTGCCCCTCAAAGTTGGAAGTCTTTTTATCCCGGTAGACTTCGTTGTGCTAGAAATGGAGGAGGATACGAACATACCTATTATACTTGGGAGACCATTTTTAGCCACAGCTGGAGCAATCATCGATGTTAAAAATGGAAAAATGATTATGAGAGTGGGGGAGGAAGATATTGAGTTTAATTTGGGAAAGGCAATGAAGGTTATGGATGACAAGGATTCTTGTTTAAGGGTGGACCTTATTGACACGCTGGTTGGTGCTAAATTCAGAAAATCTCATCCAAAGGATTCATTGAATATCGCTTAATGAAGGTCAGAACAACGAAGGGTACTATGAATTTATAGCGAAGGAATCGAAGTTTTGAATTTCTTAGTTAGATGTTCGATGCACAACTTGTGAAAAAATCTACACAACTTGTGCAAGAATTGAGACTATCACCTGATTCGAACAAAGAAGAACCTCTGAATGTGGAATTGAAATCATTGCCTCCTAACCTCAGGTATGAATTTTTGGGCCCTAATTGACCTATCAGGTCATTGTTAATGCTTTTTAAGCCCTGCGGAGTTGATAAACTTTAAGAGTGCTTAGAGAGCACAAGCAAGCAATTGGGTACCAAATTTCAGATATGAAGGGAATCAGCCCGTCTTTCTGCACACATAGAATTCATCTAGAGGATGATGCAAAGCCTATGATTGAACATCAACAGAAGCCGAATCCAAACATGAAGGACGTGGTCAAGCAAGAGGACTTAAAGCTATTAGCTGCGGGTATTATATACCCCATTTCTGACAATAATTGGGTAAGCCCTGTCCATTGTGTACCCAAGAAAGGTGGACTAACAGTTGTGCAAAAAGGTAATGAATTAATACCAACTAGGACAGTTACGGGATGGAGATTGTGTATAGATTATAGAAAATTGAATAAGGCCACCCATAAAGACCATTTTCCTTTGCCATTTATTGACCAAATTTTGGAAAGACTTGCTAAACATGATTACTTTTGCTATTTGGATGGTTTCTCTGGTTTCTTTCAAATTCCTATTCACCCTAATGACCAAGAGAGAACTACTTTCACATGCCCCTTTGGTACCTTCGCTTATCGAAGAATGCCATTTGGGTTGTGTAATGCACCAGCTACGTTTCAACGTTGCATGACAGCAATATTTTCAGATTTTATTGAGGAAATTATGGAAGTCTTCATGGATGACTTTTCTGTTTATGGACTGATGTTTGATTCTTGTTTATCTAATCTTGCCAAGGTTTTAAGCAGGTGCGAAGAAGTTGATCTAGTGATGAATTGGGAGAAGTGCCATTTCATGGTACAAGAAGGAATAGTCCTAGGCCACTTAGTCTCCAATCGTGGAATAGAAGTGGATAAGACTAGAACTGAAGTGATGGTGAATCTACCTCTACCAACTTCAGTCAAGGAGATCAGAAGTTTCTTGGGACATGCAGGCTTTTACAGGCATTTCATTAAAGATTTTTCTCATATAGCAAAGCCTTTAACTAACTTGTTGAGTAATGATGTGCCATTCAATTTTAACCAATCTTGTCTTGAAGCTTTTTGCAAGATTAAGCAAGCCTTGACCTCGCCACCTATTCTTCAACCCCCGGATTGGTCCCTCCCCTTTGAAATTATGTGTGATGCTTCAGATTATGCCGTGGGAGCTGTTTTACACCAAAGAAGGAACAAGGTGGCCCATGTGATCTATTATGCGAGCAAGACATTGGATGATGCTCAAATCAATTATGCCACGACTGAAAAGGAGTTGTTAGTTGTAGTCTTTGCAGTGGACAAATTCAGGTCATATATCGTGGGTTCGAAAGTGATAGTCTACTCGGACCATGTGTTGGATGCATTTTCTTATTAAATTTCATGGCATTTTTCTTAATTTCTGGATTAATTATTAGGTTATATATATATTTTTCTTACTAAATTGCTTGGTTCACCTGAATTTGTATTTATAATTGTTCATGTTTGATTTGTAGAAATTGTACAAAGATGCATAAGGGTTTTAACTTTTAAGAGAGTAGTAATCTTAATTGTCAAATCAGCTACATGAAGAATAAATGGAGGGGAAGCAGCGTGAACAAATAGAATTAAAGGAGGAGGGCCAGCAGTTATTGGAAAAATAAATCAAGTGGGTCACGCAAGATGCAACAAAGCATGACCCAACACAAATTGTTCCATCAATTAGAAGCCAAAAGTAGCGTGGAATTAACATGAGACAGCAAATTAAAGGAATAGAGGAGCCTCTAGCACGTGAAACAAGCTACAAGGGCTGAAAAAAATTAAAACAACATGGAACAGGTGGCGTTGTTTGAAGACTCATGCAGAAGAGGACAACTGGAGTGACACAAATCAAGAAGAAGCAACAGTCAAGGCAATCACGCACAACTTCAGACAAAAAGCAAGGAAGAGCAACACGTGGAGGCGGCACTTGAGGAATAAAATCAGCGGGAGCTTGAGCTGTGTGGGCGTGAATAAGCTATAGTGAGGGAATAAATCAGTAGAGAAAATCAAAGCTATAAGGAGGCAGTGACGGCTGGCGGCTGGTGAGCATGGAGAGGCAAGGAAGATTTAGCAACAATCACGTTGAAAAAAAAAAGAAAACAAAGCAGGCGTGGTCGTGGAAAGCAACTGAAGGAAATTAAAATTGTCACAACAGCCAAGAGGAAGGAGACACATGGAGAAGTAAGAGAATGACGCAAATGAATTAAGTGCTTGGGAGGATTTCAATTAAGAAGCAGACACGGGGAAATACAACAAAGCAACGCAGGAGGGATTTAAAGGAATGATTGATATTTATCTTTGGAGAGGATAACTGGAATCAAGGAAATAGACAAGGCATGCACGTAGAACACAGCATGAAAAACTAACGCAACAAGAGAGGAGAGGCGTGGATAGAACACTTGAGTGGAGGCTGGGAATTAAAAATAGAAAATGCATAGTAGAGGAGGCGTTAAAGACAAGGAGAGGCAGAGCACAGCAAAACTATTGGAGGAGCACGCACAAGAGTCACGTAATTGACGGAGACAAAATTAATCAAGCATAGTAGGTGACTAGAGGTGGCGGCAGAACCTAAATCAGTGGAGAAAATAACGTTAAGCCAAGAGAAGGAGCTGCTACTGGTAGGAATATAACGCAAATTAGGGGACCACTCTTCATTAAAACAAGTCTCCACTCACTTTACATGGGAGAGAGCTCTTCAACGCAATTTGGATCAGCTATCAAGGTTGCAAACAAAAAAAGAAGGCTCCACTCTCCATTCACTCTACAACAAGCACTCACTTCATTACTCACTCTAGAAGCTATCGACATTGAAAACACAAAGGAAGGCTTCACCAGACAAGCAATAACGTAAACATATCAAGGAGGGCTCCATTGAAGAGGACATCAGCCACTCACATTACAAGCAAATTTCCAAGACAAGGAGCTACCAGCGTTACAAGGAGGACACGCACATTGAACGTGAAGCAAGAGAGCTGAAGGACTCCAAGACCAAGCAATCACCATTTGTTCTTCCATTTCTTCTACTCATTTCATATTTATAATGCTTGCTTTTATTATTTTCATTGCTATTACTGTCATTATGAGTAAATAATCCTTTCATTCTAGGATTTTAACGGAACCCTTGATGTAATCTCGGTTAATTGGTATTTTCTTCGTTTAATCTCTTATGCCCGTTTTTACTTAAAGGTTTGATTATTGCAATTTGTTCTTAATGCTTTTCATAATTTGATCACCTATGAAATTGATTTTCTTAATCTTTGTGTAACGTAACAGGGAGCAATAGATTTGGAAGAAGATCGCGATAGCTTAGGATCACTTTCGTAGTGATTTGTGTCTAGGATCGGGAGATACCTATCCACCCTAAGTAACCACATTAAGATTGATTCGATAAAAGCAATCATCGATTTATCACAATTTACCATAGAAATATAGGAAATTGGTTCGATGATTAGGATTACTAATGATCCGGGAGGGCTTAGTAGTTAATTCTGAATCTTAGGTTATCAAACCCGCTATATGAAATAAATCAAGAAATTTTTGACACCGAGGTAAAATCAAGGGGGAAGTTAAAATCCTAGATTTTCATTTCATTGATAATTCTTATATTTTTATCTAGCTTTAATTCTCGTTCTTATTTCATTTTTCAAACCACAATCACTCAATCTTTTCTTTAATTTTTATGTTATTAGCTTAAATTAGAAGTTATTACGAGTATTACTTTTTAACTAATTTGGTCTCCGTGGGATCGATATTTTTACTACTTGACGATAGAAACGTACACTTGCGTTTACGACTAACAAGTTTTTGGCGCCGTTGCCGGGGACCAATTTTTAGATTTAACATTGATACTTGTTTTGATTTTTGATTTAAGTTTACTTATGTGTCTCATTTTGTTCTTATTGGCTAGGTGATCTGCATGCTCACCCGCTCTAAACCGATCCAACCCATACGTGATCCTGAAATAGAGAGAACGTGTAGAGCGAATCGAAGAAGAGTTCGAGAACAAAGAGCGGCTGCAGCCAACATGGCAAATAATAACGAGACACCCGAACAAACGGTCGAACGACTCCGAAATGAAGAAATACGAAGACAAGTTCGAGAGGAGATGGAAGCCGAGCAAAGAGAATTGGAACGAGCACGAAGTTGCTTAGATTTCCATACACCTACTTTTGATGAGAGAACGAGTATAGCTCACACTCAGATTCCAGCCACTCAGACTTTCAAAATTGACAGAGCGGTCATGAATTACTTAAGGGACAAACCTTTCACCGGAGTGGCATCTGATTGTCCCATCACGCACCTCAAAAATTTTCTTGAAATTGCCGATAGCTACCAAGTAGCAAATGTGTCAAATGAGCAAATGTGACTAAGGCTCTTTCCATTTTCTCTTGCAGGTGCAGCCAAAGAATGGATGTGGGATGCAAACCCAAAGGGTTCGTTGACGACGTGGGGCGAATTAAAGGACAAATTCATGAGAAAGTACTTCTCACCAGCAAAGACTCACAAGCTCAAAATGGAGATTATCAACTTCAAACAATCCGAGATGGAGTCATTAGCTGAAGCCTTTGAACGATTCAAAGAACTCCAAAGGAAGTGCCCACATCAGGGGATTCCTCCATCATCTTTAGTCTCTCATTTATATCATGGGTTGACTCTCGCTACGGCAAGTCAATTAGATACAATTGCTGGAGGTACGTTCTTAGAACTCAATCCCGATGACGCTATAGCGTTAGTAGAAAAGGTTACTGCTAACAACTGTAGGGCTCATGAAAGAGGAGGATCTCAACCTACGTGGAAAGCCCCCAGTACGTATGAAATCAATCCCTCAGAATTGATGGATGCCAAGATCTCGAATATGTGCAAGAAAATCACTGACACTGTTTTGGAGCAACTTAAACCCATAACACAACAGGTAAAAGCCATTACATTTACTTGTGATTAATGTGGTGAAAGTCATCATTATGAACAGTGTCCAATCATCGAGCCACCGACCGAGACGGTAAATTACTTCGGGAATCAAAGAGCTCCGTATAATCAAAATGCAAATAACTACAATTCGGGAGAAAGAAATTATCCTCCAAGGCAAAATCACCCACCGGGATTCCAACAACAACCACAACAACAAAATTGGCAATATCAAAACCAATCACAAGGACAACCTCCAAATACATCCAACCAAGCATCATTGGAGAGTATATTGGGGAAGTTCATAGAGCAAAGTGGTCAGAGAATGGTCAAACTTGAAGAATCAACACGGAACTTGCAAACTCAAATGGGACAAGTGATTGAAGCTTTAAAAAGTCATCCTCAAGGAACATTGCCAAGTGACATCGTAAATCCTCGGAAGGAACAACTTCATGCCATCGTTCTTAGGAATGGAAAAGAGGTGGATACAACACCAACTCCCAAAGGGAAAGAGGTATGTATAAATTCTGAAAATTCTAAAATTTTGCAGGATGATGTTGTTATTGATGTTGATAGATCCATGGAAAAAGAGGAGGAAGAAAAACCAAGGGAAGACAAGGAAAAACAACCGAGGGAAAGACCATATCCTCCACCACCATTTCCTCAAAGGCTACCAAAGCAAAAACATGAAAAAGGGTTTGAAAAATTTATGGATGTTTTTAAGAAACTAACAATTAACATTCCCTTTGCTGAAACTTTAGAAAATATGCCAAGCTATGCCAAATTTATGAAGGATGTTCTATCAAAAAAGAGAAGGCTTGGAGATCATGAAACGGTGGCTTTGACGGAAGAATGTAGTGCGATACTACAAAAGAAGCTCCCACCAAAACTCAAGGATCCTGGAAGTTTTACAATTCCATATGTAATTGGCACACAAATTTTCGGTAAGGCTCTTTGTGATCTTGGTGCTTCCATTAATTTAATTCCCATCTTTGTTTTTAGGAAATTAGGCATGGGAGATGTAATTAAACCAACTTCGGTGAGACTACAATTGACCGATCGTTCCATTATCCATCCATGGGGAATTCTTGAAGATGTGCTAGTCAAGGTGGATAAGTTCATTTTTCTAGCAGATTTTATAGTCTGTGACATTGAAGAAGATGTAAAGGTACCTATCATTTTGGGACGACCGTTCCTAGCCATAGGTAGAGTTCTCATCGATGTTGAAGAAGGAGAACTTACCATGAGAGTAAATGGAGAAGAGGTAACCTTTAGCATTTTTTCTTCTATGAAATTTCCAAATGAAAAATGTTATGCAATTTCTTCAACTAGGGCAATTTTAAATGACTCAACTATGAATGCTCTAACTGATGATCCTTTGACAGCTGCTTTAACAACACTTAATGAGTTTGATGAAGAAGAAATTCTCAAATACATTAACTTGTTAGATGCAGGTTCATCTTTAAGACCATATAGACAAGTTTTAGAGCCATTAAACAATTCCAAGGATGAAGTAGCAAAACCTTCAATCGAAGTACCTCCGGAGTTAGAACTTAAGCAACTTCCTCATCACTTGAAGTATGTTTACTTAGGTGAGAACTCCACCCTTCCTGTTATTGTTTCCACAGAACTAACTAATGTGCATGAAGAGAAGCTACCGTGTTTTGAAAGGACACAAAAGAGCAATCGGTTGGACCATAGCCGATATCAAGGAATAAGCCCACTTTTACGTCAACACAAGATCATACTAGAAGAAGAGTTGAGCCTAGTGTGCAACCACAAAGGCGTTTGAACCCGAACATGAAGGAAGTGGTGAAGAAGGAAATCGTAAAGTGGCTTGATGTTTGGTATTATTTACCCTATATCGAGATAGTTCTTGGGTAAGTCCGGTGCAATGTGTACCCAAAAAGGAGGAATAGCGGTGGTAAAAACGAGAAGAACGAACTCATCCCGCGAGAACCATTACCAGATGGAGGATTTGCATGGACTACCGAAAGCTGAACAAAGCAACAAAGAAAGATCACTTTCCACTACCCTTCATTGATCAAATGCTTGATCGATTGGCTGGTAAGGTCTATTATTGCTTTTTGGATGGCTATACAGGTTATATCCAAGTCCCAATTGCGGTGGAAGATCAAGAGAAAACCACATTTACATATCCTTATGGCACTTTCGCTTTCCGATGAATGCCATTTGGACTATGTAATGCACCAGCTACGTTTCAAAGATGTATGATGGCCATCTTTTCAGACATGGTTGAGAACGGGTTAGAAGTGTTTATGGATGATTTTTCAGTCCATGGAGATTCATTCGATATGTGCTTAGAAAATTTAACCAAAGTTCTAGAAAGATGTGAAGAGACCAACCTTGTGCTCAATTGGGAGAAATGTCATTTCATGGTACAAGAAGGTATTGTTCTTGGACACAAGGTTTCTATTAAAGGGCTGAAGGTAGACCGAGCAAAAATCGAGACAATTAAGAAGCTACCACCACCCACCTCAGTCAAGGGAATCCGAAGCTTCCTCGGACATGTTGGGTTTTATAAACGTTTCATAAAAGATTTTTCTAAAATCTCAATACCCTTGTGCAATTTACTTGAAAAGGATGTCACATTTAAGTTTGATGAAAATTGCATGCTTGCTTTTCAGGTACTAAAGGAGAAGTTGGTATCTTCACCAATTATTGTTGCACCTGATTGGAGCCGCCCTTCGAGCTTATATGCGATGCTGGCGATTATCTTGTGGGTGCCGTTTTAGGACAACGGTACAACAAGGTTTTCACTCTATCTACTATGCTAGTAAAACTCTTAATGATGCTCAATTGAATTATACCACAACTAAAAAGAGTTACTAGTCGTTGTTTATGCATTTGAGAAATTTCGATCTTACCTTGTTGCACGAAGTGAAAGTTTTTACAGATCATTCAGCCATCAAATACTTGATTGAAAAGAAGGATGCTAAACTGAGACTTATTCGATGGGTCTTACTCCTCCAAGAGTTCGGCCTAGAGATAGTAGATAGCAAGGGAACCGAGAATCAAGTGGCCGATCACTTATCAAGAATGGAGAACGCAGAAAGCTCTTCACCAAAAGCCGTGCAAATCAACGAGTCTTTTCCTAATGAAAGACTCTTCATGGTGAATGACAAACAAATCCCTTGGAATGCTGATTTCATTAATTATTTGGTATGTAAACAATTACCTCCTGATTTTACATATCAACAAAAGAAAATTTTCATGCATGATGTTAGAGCATATTTTTGGGACGAACCATATCTCTACAAGTTGGGTAAGGATAACGTATTGAGAAGGTGCATTCCTTTCGAGGAACAACAAAACATTATTTATCATTGTCATTCTTCTCCATACGGTGGTCACTTGACGGTGAAGCGGACAGCACCAAAATCCTCCAATCTGGATTCTTTTGGCCAACACTTTTGCAGATGCTCATAACTATGTAAGAAGTTGTGATGCATGCCAACGAGTCGGCAAGATCACTAAGAAAGATGAGTTACCTTTGACTAATGTTCTTGAAGTTGAATTATTTGATGTATGGGGAATTGATTTTATGGGTCCTTTCCGACTTCAAGTAGAAATATTTTTATACTTGTGGCGATTGACTATGTTTCAAAGTGGGTAGAAGCAATTGCTTCTCCAACTAATAATCTGAGTGTTGTTACAAGATTTCTCAAGAAAAATATTTTCACAAGGTTCGAAACTCCTAGAGCCATCATCAGTGATCGAGGGGCACATTTTTGCAACAAACAATTTGCTAATCTCGTTGCCAAGTATGGAGTCTGACACAAGGTGGCACTCGCTTATCATCCACAAGCAAATGGCCAAGTCGAGGTTTCAAGCGAGCAATTGAAGCAAATTCTCGAGAAAACCGTTGATGCCTCACTAAAGACATGGTCGAATAAGCTAGATGATAGCTTATGGGCTTTCGAACGCATACAAAACTCCAATAGGTGTTAAGCCTTATCGATTAGTATTGAAGGCTTGCCATCTCCGATGAAGATTGGAACATAAAGCATTTTGGGCCGCAAAGCAATTGAATCTTGACCCAACTCTAGCCGGTGAACAACGTCTTCTTCAACTAGAGCAAATTGAAGAATTTCGTTTTAATGCATATGAGAATGCACAAATTTACAAGGAAAAGACGAAGAAATGGCATGACCGGCATTTAAGGGAGAAACACTTCAAACTGAGCCAACTCGTGTTGCTCTACAACTCTAGACTCAAACTCTTTCCGGGAAAATTGAAGTCTCGATGGTCCGAGCCATTTCGAGTATTGGAAGTTTTTCCCCACGGAGCCATTGAAATTTCACCTCTTAATTCTACACATTCATTTAAGGTGAATGGACAACGTTTAAAGCTATATCTAGGAGGTGAAGTCGATAGGGGGACGGCAACCATTCAGCTCATTGAAGCTTGAAGAAGCAAAAACGTCTAGCCAAAGACGTTAAAGAAAAGCGCTTCTTGGGAGGCAACCCAAGTTTCACACCTTTGTTGTTTTCATTTATTTTATTTTATTTTATTTTCCCAAAATTCACGTTCTCTTTGTTTTTATTGCAGGAAATTGAACCTTACGAGCGAATTTTAATGGGAGAAATTACATTTCTGACAAAAAATGGTCCACGCTCATTACAGGGAAGATCTTTGTGCCTCTTACTCATGACTTCGCATATTGTTGAATTTTGTGGCTGTTTGTGTTTGCGTATGATCTGTAGCATTTCTTAATTTGCATGCATTATTACCGACATTCCGTTTGTCCTTAACTATGCATATCCATGTTTACTTACCTACTTCAACTTGTGCCTGCATATTTTGACATTGAGGACAATGTCCTATCTGAGTTTGGGGGGTGAGTGTCAATTTCATCAATTTTCTCAATTTAAAAAAAATCAAAAAAAAAATTTACCATTACTTTTCATATTTTTTTATGTAGTCATTTTCTTGCATAGTTAAACCTCCTTAAGAAATTAAAGGTTTTGATTTTGGCCTCACTTTTGGGAAATTGAGAATTGCTTGGAACCTAATTTGGTTTTACCTTTAAAAGGTTTGTGGATAGAATGTTCTGGATTAGTGCTCGGTTTTCAATTGTTTAATCATACTCATATTCTTTGATTTAAGTCTTTCCATCTATTTTATTTGAGTTTTGATTATCCATTAAATTTTTAGGCAAGTTAGAACTTAGTGAGATCTCGCCAATCCTAGAACAAGTTCTCTAGGCCTATCGAGGTGAAATATGAGCACAAATTTGATAAGGAAGTGATTATGGCATTTTCTTTGAATTATTAACCACATTCTTATTTTTGGCTTAAAATAACCTTATATTCCCTTTGGAGCCAAGTTGAGCCTAACTAATATCCCTATTTCTTTGGCACCCTTATTTAACCAAGCCATAAGCCAAGCATTCCCTACCTTTCATGTGGAAATGATTATTTAGGAATAGGTTATATGGGGGTTGAAAAAAAAAACAAAATGAAAAAAAATAGAAAAGAGTAAGCAAGTGAGGATTTTGCAGGTTATCGCCCCTAGTATACAAGAAACTGAGTTTAGGGGAGAGTCAATTATTTGGAACTTTGAAATTCATTGAAATTGAGTTAAGTCTTGTAATAGTTATCGTTTTAATAATATGTCGTCATATTTGAGTTTTGTCATTATGTAAAAAAACAAAACAAAAGAAAGGTTCCTTACATTTTCCTATTTCTTGAATAATTGTTTCCATTTCATTTGAGCTTTTATTTTCCTTTTCTTTGGTCTGAGTCGAGTTTAAACCCCAACGACCCCATTACAACGCTAATAAGACCTTTTGATCCTTTGAAAATGAGTGCTAAAAATTAGTGGAGATGGGATGGAAAAATTTTGCCTATGGGATTGGTTAATTTGAAAATACCTGTAGAGTCTCTTGGGTTGTAAATTGCCTTTGAATTTATTTAGATTTTCCTTACTCTTGTGAGTTGGTTGGTTTTTAATTAGACTTGAATCAAGGAGTCTGTGTGTTTGAGCGAGCATTGGTATCCTTGCACTATGAAGGTGGGTATGGTTTGATAACTGGCTAAAGGTAAATTTTAATTGGTTACTGCAATTTTCAAAATTTCAATTGTTGAGTGTTCCTTAATCCATTTTGTAAAATTTTTCTTAATTTTGCTTAGAGACAAGCAAAAGTCTAAGTTTGGGGGCATTTGTTGGATGCATTTTCTTATTAAATTTCATGGCATTTTTCCTTAATTTCTGGATTAATTATTAGGTTATATATATATTTTTCTTACTAAATTGCTTGGTTCGCCTGAATTTGTATTTATAATTGTTCATGTTTGCTTTGTAGAAATTGTACGAAGATGCATAAGGGTTTTAACTTTTAAGAGAGTAGTAATCTTAATTGTCAAATCAGCTACATGAAGAATAAATGGAGGGGAAGTAACGTGAACAAATAGAATTAAAGGAGGAGGGCCAGCGGTTATTGGAAAATAAATCAAGTGGGTCATGCAAGATGCAACAAAGCATGACCCAACAAAAATTGTTCCATCAATTAGAAGCCAAAAGCAGCGTGGAATTAACATGAGACAGCAAATTAAAGGAATAGAGGAGCCTCTAGCACGTGAAACAAGCTACAAGGGCTGGAAAAAAAAACAACATGGAATAGGTGGCGTTGTTTGAAGACTCATGCAGAAGAGGACAGCTGGAGTGACACAAATCAAGAAGAAGCAACAGCCAAGGCAATCACGCACAGCTTCAGACAAAAAGCAAGGAAGAGCAACACGTGGAGGTGACACTTTCGGAATAAAATCAGCGGGAGCTTGAGCTGTGTGGGTGTGAACAGCTACAATGAGGGAATAAATCAATAGAGAAAATCAAAGCTATAAGGAAGCAGTGACGGCTAGCGGCTGGTGAGCATGGAGAGGCAAGGAAGATTTAGCAACAATCACGTTGAAAAAAGAAAAAAGAAAACAAAGCAGGCGTGGTCGTGGAAAGCAACTGAAGGAAATTAAAATTGTCACAACAGCCAAGAGGAAGGAGACACGTGGAGAAGTAAGAGAATGACGCAAATGAATTAAGTGCTTGGAAGGATTTCAATTGAGAAGCAGACACGGGGAAATACAACAAAGCAACGCAGGAGGGATTTAAAGGAATGATTGATATTTATCTTTAGAGAGGACAGTTGGAATCAAGGAAATAGACAAGGCATGCACATAGAACACAGCATGAAACACTAACGCAACAAGAGAGGAGAGGCGTGGATAGAACACTTGAGTGGAGGCTGGGAATTAAAAATAGAAAATGCATAGTAGAGGAGGCGTTAAAGACAAGGAGAGGCAGAGCACAGCAAAACTATTGGAGGAGCACGCACAAGAGTCACGTAATTGACGGAGACAAAATTAATCAAGCATAGTAGGTGACTAGAGGCGGCGGCAGAACCCAAATCAGTGGAGAAAATAACGTTAAGCCAAGAGAAGGAGCTACTACTGGTGGGACCATAACGCAGATTAGGGGACCACTCTTCATTAAAACAAGGCTCCACTCACTTTACATGGGAGAGAGCTCTTCAACGCAATTTGGATCAGCTATCAAGGTTGCAAACAAAAAAAGAAGGCTCCACTCTCCATGCACTCTACAACAAGCACTCACTTCATTACTCACTCTAGAAGCTATCGACGTTGAAAACACAAAGGAAGGCTTCACCAGATAAGCAATAACGTAAACATATCAAGGAGGGCTCCATTGAAGAGGACATCACCACTCACATTACAAGCAAATTACCAAGACAAGGAGCTACCGGCGTTACATAAGGAGGACACGACATTGAGCGTGAAGCAAGAGAGCTGAAGGACTCCAAGACCAAGCAATCACCATTTGTTCTTCCATTTCTTCTACTCATTTCATATTTATAATGCTTGCTTTTGTTATTTTCATTGCTATTACTGTCATTATGAGTAACTAATCCTTTCATTCTAGGATTTTAACGGAACCTTTGATGTAATCTCGGTTAATTGGTATTTTCTTCGTTTAATCTCTTATGCCCGTTTTTACTTAAAGGTTTTATTATTGCAATTTGTTCTTAATGCTTTTCATAATTTGATCACCTATGAAATTGATTTTCTTAATCTTTGTGTAACGTAACAGGAGCAATAGATTTGGAAGAAGATTGCGATAACTTAGGATCACTTCGAAGTGATTTGTGTCTAGGATCGGAGATACCTATCCACCTAAGTAACCACATTAAGATTAATTCGATAAAAGCAATCATCGATTTATCACAATTTACCATAGAAATATAGGAAATTGGTTTGATGATTAGGATTACTAATGATCCGGAGGGCTTAGTAGTTAATTTTGAATCTTAGGTTATCAAACCCGTATATGAATTAAATCGAGAAATTTTGACACCGAGGTAAAATGGGGAAATTAAAATCCTAGTTTTCATTTCATTGATAATTCTTATATTTTATCTAGCTTTAATTCTCGTTCTTATTTCATTTTCAAACCACAATCACTCAATCTTTTCTTTAATTTTTATGTTATTAGCTTAAATTAGAAGTTATTACGAGTATTACTTTTTAACTAATTTGGTCTCCGTGGGATCGATATTTTTACTACTTGACGATAGAAACGTGCACTTGCGTTTACGACCGACACCATGCAGCCATTCGCTACCTACTTGCGAAAAAGGAGGCTAAACCAGGGCTTATAAGATGGGTCCTTCTTCTTCAAGAATTCGACCTGGAGATTCGTGACAAAAAGGGAGCTGAGAATTGGGTTGCACACTACAAGAAAATAGGACAATTAGCGACGTTTTAAAAACATCACAAAATCTCAAAAAACGTCGCAGAATACAAAATCTCAAAAAACGTCACAAAAAATATTGACATTTCGCGACGTTTTGAAAAACGTCACAAAAGAGTGATCATTCTGTGACGTTTTTAGAAAACGTCACGGAAAGGTACATTTTGACTTTCCACGACGTTTCCTAAAAAACGTCGCAGAAAGTCTTCCGTGATGTTTTTGAAAACGTCGCGGAAAGTGTTTCGTGATGTTTTTTAATTATTAATTTTTTATTTTTTGAAAATAATTTAAATTTAATAAAATTTCAATTTTAATAATTTTTAAATAACAAATTTCTTAAATCTTATTTCTTTAATATCATTCAATATTATTTATGAATTTTATTTAGTTAATAATTTTTCAATTTTTAATATATTATTAATTTTAAACATTCCATTTTTTCCACTTTTGAAAATTATTTTAATTTAATAATTATTTTTAAAATACAATTTTTATATTTTAATGCTATTGTTATTTTTCTTTGAATAGAACAAAGGAAAAGGGCAAAATAAATAAATAAATTTAAAACAACAAGTAGAATATTTACTTTTTTTAAAAAGGAGAATATTTGCTTAACATGCCTAACCGGATGAACACCTCGACATTAATTGCTTAAGACACGAACTTTTTTTTTCTTTTGTTCATCTCATCTACTGCTTCGCTCATTAAAAGTGTCATAGTACATATAGTCATGAACTTGGTAAACAAATTTGGTATGGAGACAAGAGCATTACACTAGTTTGTTACTAAAATTTGCATCACCATCACTCTTCATCGCAATTCAAGTTGTCGAGGAAAACATGAAAGTAAAGGGTTATGAGTAATCAAAGAGCTAAACAGTCAAACAAACTTTTGCACCGGATACATATTTTCCAATTGGGTTCCGATCGGAGGAATGTTTGTTTGCTAATGCTCCCAATTTAAATTAATCTACCTGCTGCTTTGAGGAAAGGTATTGAAGCACAACAATGGTAGTATCCATTTTCATCAAAGGTAAAATGTTGTGAAAGGTGAGCTTCCGGATGAGATATTCTCCCGATCCTTGGTTCCAAACTTCTTAAAATGCCACGGGCATTAAGCGAATCACGTCTTCTTCTTTGCTTCCTGAAAACTTAGTTTCAAGTAATTTAGTTGGTCGGACAAAACAAAACCATGATCCAAGTAATGATACAACAAACAGAAAAAAAGCAAGAAACAAAAGCATCAAGACCTTTTCCTATGCCTCACATTCATTGCTATGGCATGCAAGCTGCAGCTTTATAAGACAACAAACCACTTCCATTAGCGAATTATGAGATTAAACACACCATAGCAATCAATTTAATTTCATGTATCAGAAGATTTTAGATCTGTGTCAAAGGAATAAATCCAGAGAATGTAAATATGGAGCCAGTAGAATAAGCGGTCTTATTGAACACTCGGAAGAGGCGATGCAGTCTTGACAAACATAAAGTAATGCGATTGATGAATGTAACAACTAATCAACGCAAGAGATCATGACATTTGTAGTTAACATGTAAAAAGAAACATATCAACAACATTTCAAGAATAATCGCGCAAGATCGCAGGTCAAGTAATTGGAAAGTTGATTACTGTACCTTCAACTTCGGTTTGCATCTTTCTCCAAAACAAGGTCAGGCTTAACAAATTACCTATAAGGAATATGTCGATTTGTAGTAGCATCTCGATATCGTTTTGCAAGCCCAAAATCAATTATGTAAACCTAAAATATAGAATCCAATAAGCCCAACAGTATAACCTGATTCAAAGCCTATTGCCATACCAAAAAGATGCCACAATCACCATTACCTGATTTGCTTTCCGACCAAGATCCATAAGGAAGTTATCAGGCTGTATGTCTCTATGTAGAAATCCTTTGGAGTGAACATACTCTATTCTCATAATCTGAAAAAAAAAAGAATTCACAACATATCAATCATAAGCTATCGTAGGGGCAATAATTAGGACCAATTTTGATGATCACCGACATCATCCACATTTGAGCGAAGATTGTGAAAACACGACCAAGCCAAACATACCATCCGATCACCAACATTAACACCGTCTTCAAAGAGAACTCCCTCCTGCAGTAAACGAATAAGTCCTCAAGACTTGGACCTAGCAAATCCATAACCAGAACATTCTCTTCCCCATCTAGACCAGACCACTTTATGCTCGAAATTCCACCTACCGAAATATTGCACAACAAAAACTTAAGACACCAACTCATTTCTTCAATAACTGTAACCACAAAAATAGCAATTCAGACACATACTTCCTCCTTGAAGAATATTTTACAACTTAGCCTCATAAAGCAATTGCGGATGCTTTGTCTTAGTGTTCTCCTGCAAATCACACACACACACGCACACACACACACACACACAAAATTAAACATAAACACCAAAAACCGACTCCTAAGCAACAACGAAATAAGAAAACTTATGATCTTATATATGTACGAAAAGAATAAACAGAGAATCTGAAGGTAAGTATCAAGTACGAGAAGATTCGCATTCAAAATGACAAAAAAAAACAGTTTCCCTAAAATCACATTCACATACCCAAGAAAGAAAACATATTACCCAGTCAAATTGTCCACATTCCCACTTCGCTGGAGCAATACTAACTGGGGAAGGATTGCTACTGCCTCCAAATAAATCGAGAACATCCAGAGGATCTGTAACGATTTC
Source organism: Erythroxylum novogranatense (assembly GCA_029891385.1). Classification (NCBI taxonomy): domain Eukaryota; kingdom Viridiplantae; phylum Streptophyta; class Magnoliopsida; order Malpighiales; family Erythroxylaceae; genus Erythroxylum; species Erythroxylum novogranatense. Next base: position 89,993 of record JAIWQS010000130.1, read on the forward strand.
AAAATGATGGCAAATTAGCAGATTTTGAAGCGTGGAAATGTGGAATGACATTTTAATTTATCTTAGTAAAAAACCCATAATAAAGAGACCTCTCGAAAAGTAAACTTGTCATGGAGAAGAAGAGACAAAATAAAGCTTGCAGCAATAAGGAAAAAATGGCGAAAGGTGTCAAGATCCTTGTCGTAAGAACGCCTGACGAGTGGGTGCCTCCTTATGCACCAAACGATAGCGAGAGTGCTGGCTATAAACACCTTCATAACTGTATTGTAAAGTGAGATATAGTCGGTGAACAGATCCAAATACCTCGCCACAAACACTATTGAATATAGCTCCTGTATCTTCAGCGAAATCCCTAAGGAATAAGATCAAACAATTGGGTAAAATTGATAAATGCGTAAACCAAAAGAGAATAAATCTAACCTGAGCAAGATTTGGTTGCGTAGATTTGGGAAGAAGAATAAGAAGTTATGGTGATTATTGCAAACGCAGAAAGCAATAGCTGAAGAAGAAGAAGAAGAAGTTATGATGATTATTGATGAACAAAACCAAAAGAAGAGCTGCAAAACCCCAGTCACATTCAAATCAAAACCAGCCGTCATAAACCCACACAGAAGAAAGCAAGAAAATCTCGAGGTAGGTCTTGGCTCTTTCTTCTTCTTCTTCTTCTCTCTCGCTACCTTAAACGAACAGAATCAAAAGGAAGATAATCGTAGAGCTAGGCACTCCTACATGTACTCGATTCCCAAACACAATCACCCCTAAAATAATACAAAACACAGAAAAAAATTTAAAGAGTCTGTTAATCTCGAAACGCTTGGGCTTCTTAATGGAGGAAGAAGGAGCAACTAGAGGCCTAGGTAGAAAGAAGGCAGAGAGAAACCAGAAAAAAAACATGGAAGAAAAATGTCGGAGAAGAAAGTGAAAAATGAACGCGGGAGGTTAACTTTTAAATATTAAGTAAATCAACCGTGAGCGATTTTTATTTTGTGACGTTTTAAAAAAAATGTCGCAAAAAATGTTACAAGTCACAAAAAGTCTTTACAATTCGCGACGTTTTATTAATAAAACATCGCGGATTGTATTAATTTCTTGTAGTGGTAGATCACCTCTCGAGGCTCACTACAGATCAAAAGGAACCCCTTCGAGAAGAACCACTGATTAATGACTCCTTCAGTGACGAGCATTTGTTCAGCTGTTCAGATTTATCAGATTTGTGTTATTCATTACAAAAAATTGCTGCCATAACATTACAAGTTCCATAGTATGCTGACTATGTGAATTATCTTGTTTCAGGAGTCTTGCTGCCTGAATTTACTTTCCAGCAAAAGAAGAAATTCTTTTCGGAACGAAAGCATTACATATGGGAGGAGCCCTTTCTTTTCAAGCGTTGTGGTGATGGGGGTGATCCGAAGATGCTTACCAAGTAAAGAAGTAGGAGCAGTCCTGAATCACTGCCATGCATCCCCCTATGGAGACCATTTTAGTTCTGAAAAGACGGCAGCAAAAGTTCTCCAAGCGGGATTCCATTGGCCTACACTTTTCAAGGATGCAAGAAATTTTGTGCAAGCATGTGACAAATGCCAGAGAGCTGGAAATATTTCTAGGAAACATGAGATGCCCTTTAAAGGAATTTTGGAGGTTGAACTTTTTGATATTTGGGGGATAGATTTCATGGGGCCACTACCGTCTTCTCTTGGCAACAAATATATTCTTGTAGGAGTCGACTATGTCTCCAAATGGGTGAAAACAATCGCTGCACCAACTTGTGATGCCAAGGTGGTCATTAGATTCCTCAAGAGAAATATTTTCACTAGGCTTGGCACTCCTCGGGCTATTATCAGTGATAGGGGAAGTCATTTTGTCAACAACTCATTCGCCAACCTTTTGAAGAAATATGAGGTATATCACAAGTTAGCATTAGCCTACCACCCTCAGTCTAATGGGCAAGCCGAAATTTCAAATAGGGAGATTAAGAGCATCTTGGAGAAAACAGTAAACACTTCAAGAAAAGATTGGTCTTTGAAGTTAGATGATGCTCTCTGGACCTATAGAACTGCGTACAAGACTCCAATTGGAACTACTCCATTCAGACTAGTGTATGGGAAATCATGCCACCTTCCTGTCGAGTTAGAACATAAAGCATACTGGGCTATTCAGAAGCTTAATTTGGACTTCAAAGCAGATGGAGAAAGGCATTTGTTTCAGTTGAATGAGATGGAGGAGCTTCGCTTGGATGCTTATGAGAATGCCCGAATCTACAAGGAAAGAACGAAGAGATGGCATGATCAACATATTATCCAAAGAGAGTTCAAGGAAGGAGATTTGGTCTTACTGTTTAATTCACGACTTAAGCTATTTCCCAGGAAGTTGAAGTCGAGGTGGTCGGGACCGTTCAAGATTGTTAAGGTTTATACTCACGGTGCAGTAGAAGTTGAGGATCCCAAAACTGGAGTATTTAAGGTTAATGGGCAGAGGTTAAAGCTTTATGTGGATGGATTTCCAATAGAAACAGAGGTTATACAATCCCTCTCTAACGCCGACCCTTGAGCAACAATTTGGCCAAGTCAAGCTAAGAACTTTAAATTAGCGCTTCTTGGGAGGCAACCCAAGTTTCACACCTTTGTTGTTTTGTTTTATTTTTATTTTTTATTATGTTTTTTTTCCTATACCTTAAATTCACGTTCCTCTTTGTGTTATTTGCAGGAAATTGGACCTTACAAGCGACTTTTGATGGGGAGAATTACACTTCTGAAGAAAATGATTCCAGCTCATTACAGGGAAGTTCTTTGTGCCTCTTACTCATGATTTAGCATATTGTTGAATTTTGCGGCTGTTTGTGTTTGAGTACGATCTGCAGCGTTTCTTAATTTGCATGCATCATTGCCGACATTCTTTTTGTCCTTAATTATGCATATTCATGCTTACTTACCTACTTCCAATTGTGCCTACATATCTTGACATTGAGGACAATGTCCTATCTTGAGGTGAGTGGGCTGTGGAGAAAGAAGAAAATAATCAGCAGGTGGCGTTGTCTTTGGAGGCAGAGGAGTGTGTGGTGTGTGATTTATGTGAGTGTGTTGCTGGAAAAATAAGAAGGAAAAAGCTGATGTTGTGCGTAGAAGGAGAGGCTGCTGTTGTGTGCTGTCTGGCAATGTAAAATATTCACATCACAAGCAAAAGTGAGAGGAGCAGACGTGAGATGTAGCTGTTGTAGTTAACGTGGTGTGTGCAGAGAATTAAAAAAAAACAAGGTGAGGTGCAGTGTGCGTGAAGCGTGGAGAGGTAACAGCTGTACATTGGAGATAGGATTTTGGTGAATTAACGTGAAGGTATTTGCAACGTGATGTGGGAGTGAGTTTTGAGTTTTGGAGAACTATTAAAAGTAGAGAAAGTGGAGGTGTGAGCTTGTGAGTGCTCTAGTGTGTATGGTGTGGATGGCTCTATGGTGAGTTAAAGTGAGAGGCTGTTGTGGCTGGAGAAGAATAAAAAATCCAGAACTTGGCTTATGATTGACGTGTGTGTAGTGTGCTGTGGGTGTGAAGTTCATGTTCTAGTGTAGAGGAGAAGTGGACGTTTGTTGGCTGGAAAAAAGCAAATAAAGAGAAGACTAGTGTCTATGTGCGTGGATGGAGAAGAGAGGCTAGGCTATGAAAGTTTGGAGATGACAATATAATTAGTCACATCAAGTTATCAAAGAGGGAGAAGCTGGCATAAGAAGGGGATTTAGTTTCACTCTTCATCATCATCTTCACCAAATCCAAAAACCAATATTCTCGCTTCCCATGGCTGACCGTCTAAGCTCATATTCCACAGCGTTTTCAATGAATTATCGTGGCTAGTTCATCTTAATCCTTTGGTTCAATGGCAAAGGCAGGAGCTTGGAGTTTTTATAGGGGAGTTTAAACTACAATTATCTTCTGTCCATTTAATTATTTAGTACTTCATAGATCTTGTTATTTAATTATTTGGAGTTGCGCTTTGATTATATTTTTGGATTGGAATATTTTGTGACTGGATTAATGTTTGGCTATTGATATTGTGTTGATTTTGGATTTAATTTCATTACTTTGTTTTGAGTCAAAACTTTGTATTGAGATTTTAACGAAATTGGCGATTATTCAAGGTGGCTTGAATTATTGGATCATTTATCTCATTCTTGGCATTAATTTATTAGTGCGAAAATTCAAGCATTGGCGTTAGTACCCTTAGTTCTATTTTACTAGTCTGGTGGCAGTTAGTAAATTGGGATTTTGGAAAATATTTTTTGTAACAATTCGAGGTGGCTCGGTTGTTAGATTAAAAGCTCGATTTTAATTTTTGGTTCAATTGTTTTAAACTCTCATATCTGTTTGAGCGATGATTGCCTGAGCTATTGAACTGAAGGATTGCGTTTATCATTGTTAATTACTTGTGTTTGTTTTCTTATTTAACTCACTCGTTGTCATTTCAAATTTCTCATTTCAATTTTTAAAATACCAAAAACAAGTCCTTTGCATTTATTTTCATTCGTTGCAAATTTTAGCGGTAATTGTTAAAATCAACCCCATTTGATAATTTAGTTTGCATTGCATTTAGTTACCTAGGAAATTAATTTCACATTTGGTTCCTAAAGAGAACGACCCGAGGTTGCGCTATACGCAATCCTTGGTTAAATTTTTGAAGTAACCCCAAGGCGACAATCAGACGAAAAAGGTTTATTTCAAGTGGCGCCATTGCCGGGGAACCAAGAAATTGGTTCCTAAGTGTCAAGTAACTTTTGACTGTTTATGTAGCACCCCCTTATCATAGGATATGTACTGGGACGCCCATAGGTCATTCCGATACACACCCACGATAAAGGGTGCGCCTCTGAACAATCACTAACACTCACATGGCATCAAAATCATAAAGCATTAATATGAGATCCACTAATTGTTTGAAACCATAATTTCTCATTTCATAACCTCAAAGCGGTAAATTTACACATTTGGTATATTACATACATTACTCCAAAAGAAAGTCAAACATAAAGCTAGCCGGTCATCCCTCAAAAGTGTCATTTGACCGACCTGTGTGCCATGACTTCTCTTGCCAACTCGATCTCTACGGCAGAAAAGTCTCTCCGAGCTATGAGTCTACTCTCTCGGTCTGAAAAATAATTTGCAATTTTGGGTGAGTTTGCGAACTCAGTGAGGAACCATCATTGATGGTTCACCCAATTCATGCATATACACAGTATAACACAGATACAAAGTTATTTCACCAAAACACATTCAGAAGTACCACATGATTACTATACCAGTCAAAGGAACCAATTCAAATGCACATGAAATGCGTATGTGACACTTTTTCAATTTATTACGTTGTTGTGACCGAGCGCCTAAAACTGTCCCATTAAGGGCGCATTAAACGGTGAGCCTTAGGCTCTGAATCACTGTAGGCTCAAGGCCCAATCACGTTGAGCATTAAGCTCTCGTTGGCTGCTCTGGTCACAACTGCCAATTACTGATCATGCAATTATGCATGAAATGCATATGTCCAAATAAAACAAAACCAACATCATAAATGATCCCAATTCAACATATTCGCACAAGTGACTCACAAGTAATCACATGAAAATCACATATAGTACTTCTATGTCAGAATCTCCCAATCCATCGGACCTCAGGTCCATGATCAACATAAACAAACACAATCGTCCCACCATTATTCTCCACGAGTTATAAGTGCAGAATTATAAACACTTACTAATCGAGGAACCATCTAGGTCACTCACCTAATAACTTTCGAGCTAATGCCGGGAAGTCTCTGCAGCGTCCGTGAGATGACGTTCCAACGTGCCTCTATAACAATTAAAATAAAGACACGTTACCAATCGGATAATTAGAAATATCAACCAATGCACATGAGATAATTAAACGTGTATAATGCATGTTCATGGCATTCCGGCCCTAATCCAAAATTTTTCCATAATAAAATTTCATCTAAAATTAGAAAGCTATAGCCATCGACAAGATTCCAATTTGGACCTCAATCGGTCCAAAATAAATAAAACACATGATCACAGAACAATTACCGGACCCATGTCAATTTCCCGTCTAAAAATTCCCAATTTCCTACAAAATGAAATTCAATATGTTACAAATCTGATGCCTCAAGAATCAGGTCAATTGGACGTCGGACGGAAAAGAAATTGACAAAAGAAACAATTAGGTCACTTAATGCCAAATAATAAAATAATAATAATAAATATATATATATCGCTTTGCCTCATGCATGGCGAGGCGTCCTCATGAGGCTGACTCACCTCGTCTTAAATCGCGAGGAGGCGTCGCCCTCGCGACCAGACCATCTTACCTCGCCATGAGGGCGGCGTCGCCCTCGCGATTCGGCGAGGTTCTACCTCACTTCCTTCCTTTTTTTCCTATTTCCAATCCGGATTTCCAACAACAATAATTCTTAGCACATAAATCGGAAAAACACAACCCATAGCTTGTTGGAAAGATCATGAAAAGCTCTACCATTCTCATGAAGACCATAAAAATCAATTTCACCCCTAAGGGTGTCAAATATCCCATCAAAGCTACTGTCTACTCAAAACCTCTCAAACAGTGCAATACTTTGCAAATTCAGTAACTACTCATTTACTCAGTCAAAAATAACACAATAAATATTATCAGTAAGTTCACAATGTTATATACAACTTTCATGAACAACCCAAAATCACATTCACTTTCTAACTAAGTCAAACAATTCACCAAAGCATCAGCCCTCTGAAATCAACCAATCTGGACAGTGATTTTTCAAACAGTATAACTCCTTGTAAAAATGTCAAAAAATTGCATACTTTATACCAATGAAAAGATAAAACATAGTAATACACTTTTCATGAAGGGCTCAGAATCAAATTCCATCACTAACCAATTTAAAACAGTCTTGCAAGTTACTGCCCTGATCAGCAGCCCATGACCTAACTTCAGTCCAATCTTTGAAAAAGTATAAGTCCCAATTATGGTATCTAAAAATAGCATGCTATATACCATTTTCAAGATCATTGCTTCCTCTACAACTTTTCAGAAGATCACTCACACCAATTCAAGTCACATAAATTGCTAAAATTGCTTCCAATCAGAAAGCTCACAAAATCGACAATTAGGCTAGGTTTCCACAAATGACAGAAAATCAGTCAACATTCCACAATGCATAACTCCCAATATACTGATCAAAAAATTACAAGATCAGTGGAAATGGAAAGCTAACAATGTAGGCTTCAACTCTCATGAAGAACATTTTCCCTAACTCCATATCAATTAATTTAGAAAAATCAACAAAGTAATCAGGTCATATATGCGGGTACTGTTCACAGACCCTAAAAACAGAAACTTTCCATGCAAAAATTCGCCCTTCTAACATTACAATTTAACAACACCTATTTCACACAAAGTTGTAGCCAACATCCCAAAGTTTCATTAGGCAAAAAATTCACCTCATTTGCTCACCTACACAATTAGTTATGATCAAAATATTACAATAGGTCAAAGATTCATTTTCCAGCTTTCAACATTAACCTAACTCCTATCACTTCTAATATCAATAATACATCCCTAAGCATCCAATTATACCTCTAATTCAACCACAAATTCATCACAACATATACTTATATAATTATTCAAAAGTTGGCAGCACCCACATAACCAACTTCCATCTTGTATTTCCATTCATTAAGCACCACAAACATCATTAATAACATCACTTTCCCATTCTTTAACTACCATAACCAATTCCTTCACACAAGCATGCATTAAACCCATTCAAACCTACTAATATGATAATCAACTACATGTATAATTGCTCTCCATGAATGCCTCTAACTACCAAAAGCATAAAAACAACCATCAAGACTTACCAATCAAGTTGCAAACTCTTCAATTCTCCAACACTTTACAACTCTCCAAAACTTCCTAACTTACTTCACCCACGGCTATCACTTGAGCATACACACAATTCAACATCTTCACAAGGTTTACGCTAGCTTTACATGAGAAGGAAGAAGGAGCAAGCCAAAAGAACAAGAAACTATCTTGTATGAAGAAGCCACCAACGAAGGAAGGAGGAAAGCACACCAAGGAAGGAGAAAAGCAAGGTTTCGGATGATGCAAGGAATAAACCAACTTTCACTTTGTTTTATTTAAAAGAAGAGTCGTAATTGACAAGGAAAACTCAAGCATAATTGATCCTTTAAAACTAATTTATTGACTTCAAGCATGAAGAGTGTCGTAGGTGATGATCATAAGAAGACAAAATCAATAAATCAAGAGGGACACTTGGCTTCCAATGGGAAAATGCAATTTATCAACTAATCCTATTTAGTTAAGTGTTAATTCCAATTAAGCTCTAATCATAGCACTAGAATAATTCCCCAACATCATTTATCCACTAATCTCCTACCATTAGGCAATCATGTTCAAGACAAA